>MU270766.1:0-21440 GCA_021432625.1 Leptodontidium sp. 2 PMI_412
TTCATACTTCAAGCCCATGTAGTCTGAATTTCACTACTGCAATTCGGACTACATGGGCTTGGCGTACAAGAATTCGGCATAATTGAACTTAGGCTGATAATACAAAAATCCAGATAGCACTTTAAAAGTGTAGGATGCTATGGTCTGTAGTCGCAGTGCAGATTATAGGAATGCTCTTACGCGGGGTAGTTCCTCGTTGATCTATATTACGAATTCCGAGGATAATGTTAAACTTAGCAAGTCCGAGTGATTGAATTAAATTACATGGATTTCTTTCATAACGTGTTTTACAACTACTTGTTAAATAATAACTTGTTGCAAGAGCCAAACAAGAATCACGTCACAATATAGGCGTTGCACTCTCAACAGTCTGCCACACCATATCAACCTGATGATGTTGGAGTAAGCTCTCTTCAGAAGCTCTTTGTATCAATAAAACGAGTCAGCGATGGGCCAACGTGGAACTATTATTAGTTCCTGGAGGCCGTTTTAGAACCCCACAGTGATTAACCAGCTGCCAGCATTCGTTGGATTGCTGGCCAATTAGGCCACGGGGATTGTTCTGGGGTGGAAACACCTCTAGGGGGTCATTTTTGACCACAACAACCTCCCAGACGGGCAGACTTGGAAATCACACACAAAATGCAGTGCAACCACTCATTGGTTAGTTATACGATCTCACCTAAGAGGCAGGGTGCAAAAACAGGGTGCAAAGACAGGGTGCAAAGACAGGGTGCAAAGACAGGGTGCAAAGTCAGGGTGCAAAGACAGGGTGCAGAGACAGGGTGCAGAGAAGATTACTGTCTAATAGCCCTACTCGGGTATCCGATCTGGCTCCCTGATGATGAGGTAGATAGCCCTGCTAATTTATATTTAGAACTAATTGGGAACCTCCCCACGATAGACTTTGATGACATCATGGGTTCACAACGTTATTAGGCTCGCTTAAGCCCTGACGTACTGGAGGCGATCTCCCACGATGGGCCGGCCCGCTGGTCACTGCAGAATTTGCAAGCACCTGTGAAAATTATTGCACAAAATTTTGTTTAGTGCCTGGAAAAATGTTGGTACCTATGAAAATCTATGCACAAAAAGATATTTGGCACCTGGGAAATAGTTAGTACCTTGAATGTTGCAGCTACCTATGAAATGTAATCTTACATTCAAATTGTAAGGCAACACGCTTCCTAGGACGGTCCCAAATCCTCCCTCCTTTGCAGGTGGCACAGTCCGCTCTTGTAGACATCTTAGTGAACTCGTGGCAATGTTAGTGAAAGACGTTGATTGGAAGAGCAAAGTGTCGTCAGGGCAAGGCGTCCTGCGATTTTGCGATGTCATTTTTCTCGCCACGTAGGGTTGCTCGGCACGCAGGGAGGGACGTTGAAGTGCTTTGGTTTTATTGAATATATTGTAACTTATATCTAATGCTAGTAATTTTCGAAAGTCGTTACTTACGAGCCTCTCTCACCCTCTAGTTCTATCATGTTAGCGGAGGATCGAACAAGACTGCAGAAGATTTAATACCTCAAAATATATTGCTTCCAATATTATTGTGATGGCCTTTCACCCTCCTGTCATATCTCAAATATACCTTTGGAGTCTTTGTGAAGACTAATTGATCTCTAAGGGTGGAATAACTGGAGCTGTCGGGCCTTGTCCTACGTTCGCAAGAGCAATATTTGCCAGTCGTGTGAATGCTGGAAATAAGTCTACATTCCTGAGGACTAATCAGCAGCTGTATCAAATAGCTGTTAAACAGGCACAAACCTAATCTCTATTATCTCTCGAATGTTAGGAATAACTTTACCAGGGAATGGGGAATTGATAATCAGCTGAAGGCAATCTAGAACCTTTTGGCCAGAGTTCCTTATGCGTGTACTGTCACTGGTTCCGATATCACCAGGACTGTTTCCAAGGCCAAAGTCTCCAGCAAATCGACTGAGGGCTCCAAGGGGATTGAGTTGATCCAGTTGGGCACTGAAAGCAGCGCCAGCAATTGACGTAATCTCCTCGGACTCGATCTGGTCTTGAAGAGACACGAGCGCGGACGTTACAAGAGTAGTATTTTGGGTGAACTCCGATATTGCGTTTGCTACAATTTGAGGGGCAGTAGGTGAAAGGAGACTCACGCCTACGCCTTGCCGAGAATTCAGCGGTACCGCAGTCGAACTTGCAATCAGAAGCGCCGAAGTGAGGAACTGCTTGAAGCTTGGCATGTTGACTTGCAGTGCAACGTGGAAAAACGGTTTTGAAGTTTTGAGCTTTAAGAATCAAATGAATGGTGAAGTCGATAAGATGCCTTTGTTCACCTGCTACTTAAATACGCTCCGAGATGGACGAGAGAAAGAGGGGGGCTTCAATTCGTCCACCATTATTTCACAGCCACCCAAAGCTATTTTGATTCGAGCGAGCTACTATGCAACGCTAAAGTAATCTGATTCTAGCGAAAGAAAAATGGTCTATGGATGTCTAAAAATAAAGGGAACCAGGAAAGGCACCTCGCTTAAGCAGATACAGTTTGGGATCTGAAAACGGCTCACATCAATCTTCGGTAGCACGAATACTAGCCACCTCTTACAGGATTAATCTATGGAAAGAAAGTTCAATTGAGGCGAATAAATTGATCCTACTACTAGCGAGATCGATTATTGCTATAATTAGAATATATATCAGGCTTATCTCATATTCTTGGATCTCTCAGCTTAATAAATAAGCCCATGTCAAGTCAGCCAACTGGAGCCAAAATTGGATCTACGGCTCGTTCAAGGTGGAGACTTGCGGAAGGAATAATTTCGACTCTCTACGGTCATATGAGAGCCATGTTACTTATCAGAGTCATTTATAGACAAATTTTAGTGTCTCCAATGCCATCAGAAAGATCTATATAACCTAACCTTTATTCCACTCTCCCTCACACCATCAAACGCTGCCAAGCCACTATCTCTCCTGTTTCATATCTTCCTTTGAGACTTTTCGTTTAAACAATCATCAAACAATATATTTCTTCTAATCTCCTTCTCGGACCACATCCATATCATTATGCTTTTAAACTCTATCCTTGCTCCTGCCGTCCTGGCCTACGTTACTGCGGCAGCACCCACATACCCCGAGCCAGCACCAACTACCACTGTTGCTCCTGTGCTACCCGCATCTACCGGACTCAGTTTGAGTCAGCAACTATTCCTCGCTGATACTGCCGCCGACCGATTCGCCCTTCTACCACGGGATGAGCAATTCAAGTTCGCTTTCCATGATCCAGCACTAATGGATAAGGGAGGAATGGGAGGAGACCTCATCATCGCCAACCGCAAGACCTTTCCTGCTCTCGTGGGTACTGGGTCAGGTATGGCGGTCGGCTTTCTGAAGGGCTGTGGCTTCAATACTCCTCATGTCCACTCTCGCGCTACCGAGCTTCAAATCGTCACTGAAGGCGGGCGTCCTCCAGACCGAGATAGTTCCCGAGAACGGTGTATTTAATACACCTGGCGATATTACAAGCGGTCGCCGTGTTATCAAGAATACAATTAACCAGTTCGAGATGCAGCCGTTCTACCAAGGCTCCGTCCACTCACAATTCAATCCTACCTGCGACCCAGCTGTCTTTGTCGCTTCTTTTAATAGCGAGGATTTCGGAGCTAGTCAAGTTACTGATGAGTTGTTCGCTATGAGCCCTAACGTCGTTATTGCCGCTTTTGGGGAGTGGTTCAGACGCCGGTAAATCACTGTTCTCAGCGGCCGCCGCTTCAGCCGTCTCTTGGGCCTTCTTCAACACGGCCGCAGCGAGTACAAGCTGACCCCGATCAACCTGAGCTTTGGTCGCATAGTTTGTCATGTAGTAGATTGCGGATAGGACCTTGGGAGACGACGCAGTGAAGTTCACGTCGTGGTTGCATCTTATTGCAGATGCAATGACAGGGTTATACTTGTTCACGAATTGGTGATTCCTCTCTATCCGGATGTAGCCCTCTTCCGTAACCATAGATTCTGGAACGAGCGGTCTTGGAAATAGAAATCTGCATATTTGCAAGAGTAGCTGCCAGGGAATTTCGGGACGCTGTGGAATCTCATCAGTGTCTGTTGCCATCCCTTCACTCTGGACAATCGGAACGGGATTGGCCGTCGTGCTTGACTTTGGAACCTTCTTCTGGTGTTTGGTGCAGGTTTTGCTATGAGTATGCATTTGGACCCGGGCTGCTACGTTGTTCGAGTCAATCTCGAGAGCGTCTTGGAACTCAGACAGAGTCATGTCTTCCGGCATAGGAAAACAAGACGAGCCGGGAGTCTCCGATTGGAATTGCTGACCAAGAGTAAGATCCACGGTCTCTCTGACTATTGAGCGGATATAGGTTAGAACCCGGTCCTTGAACTCAGCGTCCGACTTTAGTCTCTGATGAAAACTCCCTGCGCCGATGTTGCCAGCGAGCCAAGCAAATCCGTGAAGGTGTAGCATCATCCGCGTTGTCGACTCGACTATCCCAAAATGAGAACTCACCGTGCCGAAGATCCCAGGCTCTTTAGAGAGCGTCTTGAAGAAGCAGGCGAAGAAGGAGGTGATGACGACGTGGAAGGCTATTCAATGCGTGGCCTTACACAGCCAACGGACAGGGTCACCGCAATATTTGGGTTACAAAGTCGTATTGAAAGTACCTTGGGCTGTGAAGGGAGGTATGGAGTTCTAGAAGATTTTTTGCACAGAAATCTTCTGTGGCAGCGGCACGGCACGGAGAAGATGGAGCGGATCGCATACAACAATCTGAAGGCTCCGTCTTGGTCTTGGATGGCATACCGAGGAGGCATCAAATTCGTCGACGTTTCCTTCGCTACATCGGATGACATTCGCTGGCAAATAGAATTGAAATTCGACGGGGAGCGGAACTACGCTTTAACTGGGTCTTTAGGGAAGTTTTGGAAGTGCACCATAATCCGAGGAGAAACACGATATGTTGTATTGGACTACAGAGGAACCGAAAGAGGATGGTTGCAATTCGATGTTGAGGACAGTACGGATCTTGATTTGCAAAAATGTGTTGTTGTTGGACGTACAGGCCGAAAACAAGAGATTAAGTACTTCATATTGGTTGTACGGCCGACAGCCACGAATGGAGAGTACGAAAGAATTGGCGTTGGATTGATTCAGGAGAGTCATGTGTCGAAATTGGAAGGCGCTATACGAATTGTTTAATCGTTGCTCAGTGTTTTGAACACGTGCACTTCAGGCCTGAGGCTCGGCAACGACTGTTGCACAGAGAACCTGAAGGGGTATCACGGGATTAGGGGACTACGGTCTTGGGTGACGGATGGAGCTTATGGCCCCGGGTCGTTGGTCTATAATTTTGTCGACCTTCATTAGGAACATTTTGGTGCCTGATGGAGGGGTGCCTATTTGCTCCACCTTTGAATAAATTTCCATGTGTCTTATGACCTCTTACTGTCCCCATAATTGATGGGCGAATCCAACAGGTGTGGGAGTCAAAGATGTGATCGTGGCCACTCTTAAATATATATATATATACATACATATTTGGCTAGCTTCTAATCTGGATCCTGCTGCACAACTCTTGTTTCTCAGACTCTCTTGTGAAATAAATATTGCGCGCTAGCATCCATACCTGGGATCGGCGGTTCGTGAAGACTGCAGCGCCAATCCCCCCAGCCTTGACGAGAAGGGCTGTCTTCACCTCAGAAACACGACCACTTTCCAAGCTCATTGATAGGTTTGTGAGCGGGAAACTTAAACCGTTTGTTATATACTTGAAAATCGTAACAAAGCAAGACGTAGTAGTGCACCTCACTGACGGAGCCAGTTCCATTTCTATGACGCGCAAGGGATGCTTGCGTTGTTCCCCTATATCGTGCTCGAATGGCCCCAACTTCAATGCCCTCAGTTCACAAACTGACTTGCAGAGTCTGGCGTCCCGAGGTAATTGGTTGGTGCGATCCTCAAGCTGATCACAGCCGGATGTTCTGCCGGGTGTCATTGATGGGCCTACACCGTAGCATGTAACCTTAGAAGCCACAATATTCAGATCCATCTGGTTAGAAAAAAGGCATAGCTGCCAGAGACAATTTCCGAGCTGAAAATTTCACCCTGGGCGAACTCTGGGTCGGAGGTGGACCTCGTGGACTGTCGCCACGTGATTCTTTGAAGAGCATCACGCCGTCGAGTATTAACCGCTCAGCCTTGCAAACAGGGTGATGTATATCCACCATCCCATGCCCGAGCTCCTGGTCTCGTTGCAGCACCTTTTCGTTTCGACGCTAAGCCGTCCATGCTGACAGACCTGCGGTGCGATAGAAGGCGGGGTAGTCGTGATTGCACAGCAGAGAGCATAGAGTATCCCAAGTTGTCTAGCTGATCACCTCCCCCCATCACCTTGTCATACCTCCACTGGCTTCTCTCGGCTACCTAGCCGAACATAGGGGGCTTGGTTTCGGGTTGCGAGTACCGTGGTGTTCGTGAGATCTTCCGTGAAGGGGTTTGATGAGAGGTGATTGAGAGTATAGAGGCTTCGCATCGTTTGATGGCGGCGCAGAGGATGCGAAGGGGAAGGCATGCTGGACTCGCATTCCTTAGGTTGTTGAGGTAGCTGGGTGTTTGATGAGTATAGAGGTATCAATTAGCAAAGCCGTGGTTGTGAGAATAGTAAAGAAGCCCATGCTGGAGGGGACATCAAGGCGGCATCCAAACCAAGAGTATTGAGCCCTACATCGGGAGTCCACCGTCGTTACCCATCCAGCACGTGGGAGATCCTGATCTAGTCAAGAGCCAAAGTTGGACGCTGAATGCTGACAGGCAAGCCAACAACAGTTCACTTTAGACCTGCTGGCAATGGGATACGAAAGTGATTGATAGACTGTTTTTGAACCAGCTGTTGGGTAAATCAGCGAGAGGTGAAGTCACGTGAAACCCAGACCCCACAAGGAATCTGGTTTGTGCGCTTGCCACGTCCGAAAACCTCATTTCATCTCAAGAGCATTGCCAAACAGGCACGCCATATCTCGGAACGCTGCCGCATCGAATTTTGGGCTTTCTAAAGGGACATGTATTTTGAAGATGTCTGCTTACAGAGAAGGGTCTCTTACAATTTCGCAGCCAACAATAACCTTTCTCCGCTTGGTCGAGCACGCCGCGCGCGACTGCCGTGAAAGCACAATTTCCGCCAAAAAGAAACCCGTCACCAAAATCGACTTTACGAGAAGTTGCGCAGATGTGCAGAAGGAATTCGTCAGAAGCTACCAGGATAAGGTTGGCTCAATACCCTGCAATTCCATTGGTAGCGCTCATAGCTAAGATCTTTCAAACAGATCAATTCTGGTTCCTCCACCGCAATGGTCTTTGATCCAAACAAAATCGAATCATGGTGGATTCCCGAGGTGTTTGTCCTTACCGAAGGACCCTTCCGAATACCTCCCCTTACCTCAGATGTGGCGATTCCTTTGGTGAAAGATGGAAATCCCATAATTGAATACTATGACTCTCGTGGGGTGACCTCGTCCATAGATTGGAATGTAGGGTCTTTCATTTATCTGGCTGGCGATTCAAGCTTGAAGTCGGATGGCTGCGGGAATACATCATTCATATTCTTGCTGTTCAAAATGAAGTAATTGCATGCTTTGGGTTGTGTTGCGGGCTGGGAACATGTATGGTTGAGGGTTTGTTGTGGTCTGTCCCTATGGAGTGGCAGCGTCGGTCGCAATACCACTGAAAGTTTCAGGTTCCCGAACGTCTGCGCAGGCTACATGACCTCCATTCTCCGCATTCACCCCAAAATTCTGTGCTAGTTGCATTTCCATCGATATGTCCAGTTGCCCGGACACCAGAGCCTGTTGCATCATCGTCGATATGTCCACCCCGAGAGCTGGGGCATGGTGCATCATCGTGGTGATATCCAGGTTGCAAGTAGCATGCCCCTGCATCATCGTCGATATGTCCAGTCGAGGCACCGGGACCTTCGTCGTGATATACGGGTTATCAGCGGCAAGCGCCTGCATCATCGATATATCCAGTTCTTCAATTCCCTCTGCCTGCCGAACTCGCTTGACTGAACGTCCTGTATTGTCTGGACCACCACCGTACCGTCTCTTGTTCCGCGTTCTGTCGTCTGAAGCGCCCGAGCCCTCTCCCGCTACTGAGCATCCGAGAGATTGTGTGCAAGATCTATGCTATCGTTCTTTCGGACTTTTGAAACAAATTTCCGTCAATGGCTACTTTAAACCCAGCCTTGTGCGTATTTGAGTACGACTTTTTGTGGTAGAGGGGAGTGGTATATGATTGCAGGTTGACGCCAGATGTTCGTATACGATGAGGTCAGTGCGGCTCTGGCTGACGGGATTCAGAGTTGCTCCGAAAGAGTCTTGACTTACAAGGGTTCACTGGCCCATGACTGGAAAACGCCTAAATTCCTCATCCGCCCACGCTTAACGCACCAAAATTTTGCCGGTTTTTCAAAGTCCTTTGGAAATTCTAAAATCCACTGAGCTTATAAGCAATGCTCCAAATAACCCAGGTGTCAGCTTAGTTTCCAAAAATTGGGATATTATTGTGGTTAAATTGGGGGTTGAGCAGTTTGAGCAGTTGGGCAGTTCCAATTTTAGCTGGCGGCGGTTTTAGCCCAGGAACCGAAACAGGTCGCCTTTGACGCTGGTCCCTCTATATCACGCTTACCACGACGCACCCTTGCTCACCCTCGCTCACCTTAACTCACCCAAACTGCGAGTAAAGCAGCTCTGCTCACCTTTCCGAACCGAAATAATTTTTCTTTATGTCAGGCTTGGCATCTGATAATAACCTGTTATTACTCTCGTCTCGTGGCGGTGTCCTCAGGCATTCTCGTCAACTTCTTCCTAGTACGGCGAGTCCGAAAGGGTGATAGCGACCTCTCAGGGACTGCCCAGGTTGCTCAGATAGCTCAGGTGAGCTGGGTGAGCCGAGGGTGATTAGCACCTGAGTAGAAGCGGCGAGCTTACTAACCGACCTTGGGACGAATAAAAAAAAAGTTGTATTCAACTACCAAAGTTCCTTGTTGTAGTTCATACGTTCCTCACCGCGTGAACATCGTGCAAACATTTCCTGAGGAACAGCACGCGCCACAACGCGGCAGCGAAAACGGCAGGCCCAACAGTAATTCGAGCGGCGGAGCGCCTCACAAAAGCGCCAATCCCTACTCGTACCTTTCCAAGGTAGAATGCCGGCACCAAGTGGCTCTCGAAACCTGGGGTCGGAGCACATTGAACAGATGTTCCTCCCATCCGAAGCCTCGTGCTCCAGTGCTCTGAATATGCTCCATAGGTACTCGATGGTGGAGTCATAGAGAGAGGTCTCCGAAAGAGCTTCTCTTGAATTATTACTTTCGGACATTGAGAGGTCGGTAGACATTGTACTTAGGGTTAGAGTTGGCGAAAAGGGGGTAATAAAGGGGTATTGATTAGCACACGAGGGTACGCCTTTCTAAAGACGTTACTAGTTGCCTATCAGAATGTTAATAAGTGCCATGGAGAATATGTTGAAAGGGGTTGTGCTTATCGCTGGCGATTCTACATTAAAAGGAGAGGAAATGAGGCTCAAGGACTAAAGAAGCGCCTCAAAACTTCAACGAATGGAAGGCTATAATTTTGAAATTTTTTTACATGCTAGCACCTGCCCCGCTGATCTCCCGGCTGGTACCGAGACTCTCACCGAGTGCTCGGAGTCAATTCGCAGCTTCATGACTTTGCACGTCGGAGCTAACTCGATACGATCGTCACTAAAGAAGAAGGGAACAAATGAAACCTGACCCCTAAAACGTCGAAAGGTGTGCCGTCCGTATCTGCCTCACCCACAAATTTTGGGGGGTGAACAACACTGGTAACGCGCGCTGCGCACGCTGATGCCCTGAAACGGGGGCTGAGGGGCGAATTGGCAGCCTTGCCGGACTGGTGGCGCCGACCAGTTGACTCTTCTATGTCATCCCCCAAGTTCTTTTGAAGGTGTCCATGGCCATGGACTAAACTATCCCTTCAGCACAGTTTAACAGTGGTATTCGCGGATATCATACCATTATCAACGTCTCTATACAAACCACGAACCAGTTGACTTCCGTAGACAAGGTAGTAATCTGCACTGGGGGGGCCTTCAGGAGCAACTATCCCGACCCATCCTCTGGTGGTAGTTTATTTTGTAAAATTGAGTGTACGCAATCCCCCGGCTTCCAAGAACAGGCCACGTGCCGTAAATCAATCACAGCCGGATCGTTGACTCACGACCCGCTCTTGTTATGAATCGAAAATATCTCCCGTCCAAACCTTCCTCGGCTTTATCAACGATCGAGTAATGGTGCTGTGATCGGTCAATCCTACCTCATACCCGTCCATCCCGTCTCCCCATCGAGCTTCGAACAGGATACTGATGTTGTCGTTAGTTCATCAGATGGAGATGGGTAACCATCAGCCCCTGTATCGCTACGACCCAAGCAGCTATGGTAAATGCGGACGAGGCGTCGTTCTTGAAGATGGAATATAGGACCGCAAAAATTCCACTTGAGACAACAATAAGTAGAGCCAGCCAAGATATCACAGCCCAGTTTGGGCCCTCGGCAATGTGAATTCCCCATCCGATGGCCACTTTCCCGGGTTCATATCTAAGTTCTCCCTTGAGTTTCTTAGGGAAGCAGTCTAACCAGTATCTATCCAGATGCGGCTTGTCCGGCTCGAGTAATGAGTGAATTAATTGCTCGTCCAGGCACATGTCGTCAATGTCTTGAGGACAAGGATTGTAGTCCCAGTTTCTGTTAACTTGAACTTCCTCAGGAGGGGGAAGAGATTGAAATGTGAAACCCCAAGGTCGGAATATAGTTCCGCAGGGAACAAGACGGAACTGTGGCGGTAATCAATAATCGAAGCTAGTATACTATCCACAATATATGGGAGAACGTTTACCTTGACGAAGTTTGCAGCTGTAGGCACGAAAAGGTGAAGGTCCCCGATAAATGAAGAAAACCACCTCGGAATCTGAAACAAATTTGTCTTGGGAATCTTACAGTACCACGCTTCCGCCATTCGGATTTGTTGATACTCGTCCACAATGCTTTTGAAAAGGTATTGATCGTTTGTGAATGTAGTGACATTGAGCTGAGCTAGGTATTTTGATCGGCTTGTGATTATGCAAAGCAGTAAGTGTATCTGATCTCTAGAAGATTGTGCTACTGACGTTGATGTTGTGTCTTCAATATCAGCAGTGCTTGGGGTGGCGGAGATCCCTGCCCTCGCTGCATCGTTCGATGCACGCTGACTCGTATTGCAACCTTGTTGGGTATTCGATGGTCGCAAAAGTGCTGATTGTGGTACGGTTGGACTGGGATGATTTCCTGACGTTGGTCCTGCTCCCGCTGCTGCTACTGCTACCATCGCCGACTTTCTCAACGTTGATTGCAACCTCTTTGCAGCGCCAATTTTCAATTCCTTGACGTCAGCGTACATCGCTCGACCACATCCCTGCATGTCGTTAGCGGCTATTCCTTCCACCTCCTTCACTATTAGAATATTGGTTACGGGACTAACTTACGCAGGTCCAAGTGATACGTATGTAACCTTGAGCTAAGGAAGGCCGTATTATTCTACGGAACGCCGAGAGTAACCTTGCTGGTAGAATATTTAGTTGGTCGTGCTTGAATTTGCGTCCAGCTGAACTCCGACCAAAAATCCCCTCTGCCATTGACTCGCCTTCGATAGTATTGGTGAATCGACTAGATGCGGTGTTGAAGCTCAGCCCCCCCTCCACTCTCGTAAACCGCAATGAAGGCGACAGAGGCAACCTCAACGGTAGCTGCGCGTGAAACGGCTCGCTAAGACCCGGCATTCGTGACGAGGATAGAATAGATGAGAAACTCCTATCGTTACTGACGCCGTTATCAAGGTAGGCGAACGCGGCAAGAATGATAGCTATTAGGGCGAAGAAGATCGTGGCGCCGTAAGAGAGGAGCAGTTTCATGCTATGGTAGGCGTAGAGGTTGACGGAGTCTTGGGTCGTGACGTTGGTTGTGATGGAGGGCCTGGGAAGGTTAGGTGTTGGGAGACAATACACAGGTGAGGGACTTACGATAGAAGGCTGTCGCTCATAAAACTTAACGTGATGTTGTAGGCCAACTCTGGAATCAAAACGTCCAACGTCTGATTTCGTGCCAATTGAATATCGTGGAGTCTTTGGCCTGAAATTGTATTGCTATCAGAGCTCGAATGTAGAGCGTGACACATATCAAAAATAACATCCAAGTCCGAAGTACCCAGCAGACTAGTGTCTAGAATCGGCGTATTGGTTTCGCTAAATGCAAAGGATAGACTATTGGGTGATTTGTCGTTGCAGAATCCCATCGAGCCGGTGAGCAGGTCAGTGAAGGCCCACATGACTGCCGAGTACGCATACTGCACAAGGTCTGATGGGGCAATCAGGTCGGCTTGAGGATAGTCCACTTCGTTTAGAATTAGAAGCGAATTGTTAGTTATGGTTTGATGGCCTTCCACAAAATCGAGGCTAATGTTGTATGAAGCGTTGTAGAGCTGGCAAACGAGGTAACGAGGTTCTGGATTTTGTTGGCCCATAGAATTAATGACAAATGCCGAGAATTTCATCCACAGTTGGTTTGAGCCATTCGTCGGCTGTTGTAGCCGATTAGACGGGATTGCCTTATATCCAGAGTCACTCATGTACGGAACGAAGGCGAAATAGGCATTTGAAAACTCCACCGACCCTTGCAGAGCCGGTAGTTCATTCGCCTTATTGTCTATGATCGCTGCTATCGAGGAGTTGGCAGCTTGGCAATCGACTGTAGGTCCATAGAATTGTAGCTGATAGGAGGCGTTCACAAATGGTGGAATGATCGGAAGGATTTCGCCTTGAGCAGCCGTGGCGGCTGACAGTCGATTGATAATTGTCCTCGGCCCAAGAAATATCCCACTCAAATTATTAGCACCCAAACCGTTGGCACCGGAATCTTTTGCTGGAACTGAATATGCAAAGCGCTCGGGCTGGCCTGGCCCAGAGATGTTGAAGCACGGTACCGCTGTCATGGTATAATGGGGGACTAGGCTAGGATTGACGAAGAGCGTGGCGGGTGTGATAAGAGGTGGGGCTAAATTGCACCTGTGTAGCAGTGAGCGATGAGTATGCAATCAACCCGTGAAACATTGAATGGTCTTACCATACTATGAAAGCTAGTATTAATCCCGCCCTGGTTTTCCAGAGTATTTCGGCGTCCAAAAGTGATAGGATAGATGTGCGCGCACCAAATGCTGCGTCGAGCGCATTTACGGTGACTATTTTTCTCTCTAATCCCTTCCATAGCCATTGTGTATACGCAAAGCCAACTGGGGTGACGAGGCAGACTTGGGCGAGATAGGCAAAGGTGGTGCCGTATCTGGGAAATGATGGTCAGAAGACATTTCTTTTCCGATGAATTGACCCCTTGAAAAGTCATTCCTAGAGAGATTGACTGAAGATGAGAACAGACCTCAGCGCCGTTTGTTGGTCGTCCACATTCCCAACTACCTGGCCCACAAGCGAAGTATAATAGAGGTGATGCCCAATACACATAAGCACGCCCACAAGGAAAAAAGCAATCATGCTGATTAGCCTGCGCCTATAGACACCTTGGTGATGTCTCTCTTGAAGTTTCGGTGGTTCCTTGTGATTGGGTTGGAGCGGCTTCATATCATTCTGTAACGGACTGTCGTCGCTCCAGGGGCGTCTCGACTCTGCTGTCACAGCAGGGGTTGTCTCGATTTCGAGAAGGGGTTTTCTGGTTTGCATTGGCGCTGTTGGTGCAGGTGATGGTTGTTGGCTCGGTGGTGATTCTGGCTTTCTCATTGTATGCTCTCTCTGGCTCATGCTGGTCAATTGTGCCCTTCCATCTTGTGCCTCCTCACCCGGCTTGAAACTCTGAAGACCTGCCTGGAGAAGCTGGTCTCGCAGGCCATTGAATATGGATATGCATTCGGAAGAGCACTTTTGTGATTGTTGTTGTATGTTGGCGAAAACTGCTGCGTCGAAGGAATCTGGCTCGTATTCATCGAAATCTTGATATTCGTTGACTTTATTGATCAAATCAATTCTGAGCTCATTCAATTTACTCTGAATTGATTCTATACGAATATTAGAAGCGGTAAACTTAATCATATTCAATTTTACTTACGGTCCTCGACGAGAGCTTTTGTGAATGGCTGGCCACATGCCGCAACATTTTGTCTGTAGGCTTCGCTAGTAGCCCGAGAGGCCAGTTCCAAAGAATTAGTTAGGTTTTCCACCAACTCAAGAATTTGAAGTGCTCGCGCAGCTGGGGCTGAGCTTGCTGACTTGGAAATCCTCTCTGCTAATTTTATGCCGTAATTGAAAGCATTGGTGATGCGTTTCACGGGAGCAACGAAGTTATCGGTCGACATAGTGTGCAAGTGATATAAGGGAGGATCTGCATATCAAGCAATCGCTACGACGAGGCCGAACGTTGCATGACTCTCGAGTCGTTGAGATTTGTGGTGATCAAGGCGATCGAGGAGCGTCTTGCTGTATAGAATCGACGATCGCGATAGTATCGTAACAGCGGCTTTGATTCGCGTTACAGGTATTTAAATGACAGGGCGACTGCAATGAACGAAAGGCTGCCTGACGAAATATCGTGATTCGTCCCGAGAGGCAATAAGCTTTCAGGACTGAAGATGTTGAGTGAGGCTCAAGCCTGCGGATGGAGAACCCCGCAATAACACGGCATGCCCACTAAACCAAAACAGTACATCACGTGCGGTCTGCTTGGCAACGGCACTAGTTGGGTGTCCGAATTCGTCACGCACGCTAATTTAGGCGAGCCTCAGTAAAGGGGGTAGTACAGTAACAAATGTTATTATTTTAATTATATATTACTAGAGGGTAGTCTTAATAGCTTTCCTCTTATTATTTCTAAGGCGTTAATATCGGTTAGGCATACCCTCAATACGTTTGCGAATTTTTTTTATCGTAATCTTGTTTTATTTCTCTTAAATCGCTGCTCTTATATCTTTGTTTTTATAAAACATTTAACGCCGTAAACGATTTTTAATAATATTCTAGTATACCTTAATAGGATTAAGATTAAGTAATTAAGCTAAGTACTTAATATTATTAATCTAATTAGCCTTCTTTAGTTATCGAGTAATGCTTTCCTTTCGTATATTATAAGAAAGGTTTTTGTTTTCTTATAAATACTACGAACCATTATACTAAGAGCGTAAACTTTAGATAATGTTGATATAAATTAAAAAAAGTCTTTGGGTGTAGTACTTTTAAGTTATATAATTGCTTTCGATTGTCTTTTCGATCGTATATAGCTTTAAAGCTTCTTATTTTAGTACTCTTTAATAATATTACTTTTCGGTTTTAGTCTTTGGTTAACGACGAGGCTTCGGAGGTATCGCAAGTTGCTTTATAAAGTCTTCTTGTCGTACAGGCACGGGCTGATGCTCGGTTAGTTGTGCGCTATACTAGTTTCAGATTCTGCCAGCGTATACCGCTTTCAGGGGAACAACGTGTTCCCCTGATTTCCTCATGTATTCTAGAGAACAATCAATCACTTCAATTCAACCTACGTTGATCGCAAGGCTCTACTCCACTTCTCGTATTAACTAACTTATTTAACGATATAAAACTTCGCACTTTTTTTAATAAAATTTTATAATATTCTTATTATTATATCGCGTTTTTTTTTTAAAATATATCTTTAATAGCTTACGACAAAAGGATTAACGTACATTTCATTCGTATACACAATGTAGTTTCAAAAATCGTTGATCAAATAGTCCGTATACTCGTAGTCGAAAGTAACGCGCTCTTCTCGATTTTTAACCGAAACTTACTTTTTTACAAACACTATTTTATACCTTTAACCTCTCTTAATATACTCTTGTAACTTCCATTATAATTAACGCTTTTTAATAAGTAATTTGTAATATTTGATTTAAGCTTTACATAATTAATTTCGGACTAAGTTTTTCTTTAAATTAATAAGTATATAATATATTACTAGAGTTATTTTCGATGGTTCCTTAAGCTTCTTCGATAACTTATGAGTCTTTTGATTAGTTACGAGACTAAGGTTCCTTCGTTATTTAATTTATTCTTAAGCTATTCTTTTATTTATTTTTTTATCGTAATAAATAACCCGGAACGATTTTACTTTGCGATTTTAGTTAAAAGTATTAAAAATTTGACTTAACGCTTAGTATTTATAATATTGTTTTTAAAGGTTTCAAGAAAGGCGTGAATTAATTAATTCGACGTATATTGAATATTATAATTAATTGTTAAAGTTATTGTTAACAATTCGATGCGATGCGCGATTTAAAAGAGCGACGCTAAATTAGCGTGCGTGACGAATTCGGACACCCACTAGTGACGGCTTAATGAGCCTTCCTACCTCTTACGAAGGCGCGCGGTATTGAAATCCGTTAGCGCCAAATTAGCTGTTTAAGCGAGTTATTTAAAGTAGTCTTTTTATATTTAAACTTAATAATTTCACTTAAATTGACGTATAAAAAGCGGATCCGCTGTTTATAAACTGCGTATTTGGTTACATAGCTCTCATACTCTAATTATCACGTGATCTTGTTTAATATACCTCCTAAAGGCGGCGGAATAATAATCCTATCTCCGGCGTCTTTGAATACCTCTTAGCGCTAAACGTCGACTCCCAGGATTTGTGTTGTCGTCCTTTAGGCTATTTAATACTATATAGAATCATCGACTGACTACTATTACAGAGCTGTATTATGTGTTGCATGTTAGCAAACTCGATAGTATATATATATATATAGCATGCCCAGGATCTCTCACCGGACTATCTTTGGATCTTTGCAAGACCCAAGCTCAGCATAAATTGCCTCCACGGCTGTTATAGGGGTCTTGTCGGTCACTGGACGAACTGATAGAGCTTTAAGCTCAAGGATGTACAATTTCGTGGACAGCATGGTAACAACGCCAAAAGCGGAAAACTTGAGCCAGCGAGTGTCACTTGGTTCGGGGATATTGACAAATGTTAGATCTGGGCCGGCAAGCTTCAGGGACCTGCGTGGTAGGACTGTCTGATCTAGGCGCAAGCAGAGGCCATTGGTGCAAGGTACTCTCATCTCCAAAATAGCTTTCTTAAGCCTAGAATTTTCATGACCACGAGAACCGAATTCGCTGGCATAGTGATCCCAATTATTCCGTAACAAAAGAAGCAAGTCTTCAACTGCGTGGA
Source organism: Leptodontidium sp. 2 PMI_412 (assembly GCA_021432625.1). Classification (NCBI taxonomy): domain Eukaryota; kingdom Fungi; phylum Ascomycota; class Leotiomycetes; order Helotiales; family Leptodontidiaceae; genus Leptodontidium; species Leptodontidium sp. 2 PMI_412. Next base: position 17,235 of record MU270766.1, read on the forward strand.
TTTTGAAGAATTTGAACTCCGGTGACAGGACCTGCCACTCGTCGACGAGATGAGGCAAGAGCGACATCTTCAACCGGGAGCATGCCCAATCGACGAATTCAACTTCTTTCTCTAGTTTTGCCGTAGCGGCTAGATACCTTCGATTGAGAATCGGCATTGGGCTCTCTGGATGTTCTGCGTGCTTGCTTATAATCGAATTCCCATCAGGATAATCAATATACACCTCGCTTGCATCCCTGAAACCCGAGCTGAAACGTCCAGCGCCAATGACTCGAAGTTTGTTGATGCTCCCATTGTAAACATGACGAGGTGTTTGAAAGAGGTACATTAGGTCCTGGACAGAAGTATTCAAGGACCGCACTCGAAAGGGATTGTAAGATTCCACAATCATCTTGCAGACCCTAGCTTGGTCACACTCCTTGATGCCAACCCACCGAAAGAAATCCAATCGATATGAATCCTGGCAGGCCTTGCGATCAACCAAGCATATGTCTAGCCCGGCAGGTATTTCTGCATTCGTTCTTTCCCCTTCAAGAAACAAATTGCTGTGCGAAGGTTTCACCCATCGCCCATCACTAACTGGAATAAGTGGAATATCTGTTGACTGATGCTTGCTGCCATAAGTGCAAAATAGCAGGGCAATTTTCGAGTGCCAGTGCTCTGGCTGGCTCGTCAAAAACGAACGGCCAACGGTTTTGATAACATCCCTCAATTCTTGGCAGAATTGCGAGAAGTCCATTTCCTTGACCTGCATCTTCTTAAATTCTGGCAGGATGTTCGTGGTCTCCGAGTCGTAGAGAAAAGATCGATGCTGGAGCCTAGTAGTTTCATCCTCGAGCAATGGTTGGCCATTCAGCCTGAATGCTTTCGGAATGTAGTATAGAGACTTGGGATTCGTAAATTTGCCATTTTGTCGCGACTCCAGCACGTCTGCTCTTGATAGCTCGATGAGGATATTTTTCTTTAGTGTCGACCAAAACTCATTTGTTCCACCTCTATCCCTGAGAAAGAGAGGCCAAGTGTATCGGAGATTCTGACCGTTGGGAGATTGGTCCTGGAGTTGATTGAAGCGAGAGACAGCTGTATTCACAAAAGCTAGCCATAAACCGACTCTGATGGAATCATTCCATTTGGTAGATTCAACGCTCTCCCTATTTGCAACCAAGAGAAAATCTGCCTGTATCAAATACTTCCATGCATGTAAGCCTCTACAGATTCGAATGTTGGCGCAACATCAACTTACATTGAACCCGTAATCATCGATGGGAAGGAAAGCATATGTGTCCTGAGCACGCACCAATGGCCGAAATCTGTCTACCGGAAATGCTAGAATAGTCTCAGTGGCTTTGACATTCTTCCGTCGCTCATCTGCTGGCAGAAAGCGATGTGTCCGACGGATAACAACATACTTCTCTTCTGTCCTTTTATTTTCCTGAAGAGATGTCTTTATCACCGTCGCTGTTTCTCCTCCATCCAAATCTTGGTCCTCAGCAACACTTCGTATCTCATATTGGACCTCCTGGTTCGGAGTGTGGATAATTAACTTCCGTATTTTGCGTAACAAGATGAGGATTTGGGGCTTCAGATTTTGAAGCTCATTGCAAATGCTTCGGAATAAAGCCATCGACTACTCGAACCAAATGCTTGACTCGATTGGAGTCCTTGGGTTTAAGCTTATCACGAAAATATTCTTCGACTGAGCGAGGTGCCGGTGCGCTTCCTGTGATGGAAGATGAGAGGTGCGACAATTCCAACTGGGGGAGATTGGCTGTCGTCAAGGCACCATTTGATGATGGTGAGAGGGTCGAGGTTGTTGTCGACAGATGTGGAGTAGCCCTCGTCGAGGCACCATTTGATGGTGGTGAGAGGGTTGAGGCTGTTGTCGACAGTGTGGAGTGGCCCTCGTCGAGACACCATTTGATGGTGGTGAGAGGGTTGAGGCTGTTGTCGACAGCTGTGGAGTGACCCTCGTCGAGGCACCAATTGATGGTGATGAGAGTGTCGAGGTTGTCGACAGATTTGGTGTTATTTCGACCGGAGTTATCGAAGGGGAGAGAGGAGACGACGGTGTTCTCAACGCCTGGAGACCAGATGATTGAAGGCTGGCACTTTCGGATTGGAATGCTAGTGGCCATGATGGGTCTGAGGAGATGGAATGACTACCTCCCAGGGCATTCTCGCCCCAGTGTTCATGTGTTCTTTGCCTGGACGATTGCGACTCCTTGAACGAATGAGTAATCTCTAATCTCAAATTGAAAACAGGTGTTGTCTTACCTTTGATTCAAAAACACGAGAAGGGGAGATTGCAACAATAGTTTCTGGCTCAATTTGATCCGCTGGCACATGGTAAAATCTCCACGGTCTGTCACTCAGAAGCGTACCGATAAGCTCGCCTGCATCGAATAGGGTTCGCTGAGAGTTCTAGCATTGTTAATCATGGGTTCTTGAGAAAGTTAACAAAGCTTTACCTGCTCGACCACAGTTCTGACCAATATTTCCCCGTCAAGAGGGTTGGTAACTCCCGGGATAGGAGTGGATGGGGTGGAATTGAATGCTGGCATCTCGAATGCCTCGTTACACGACATGTACAGTTAGGCAAACAATGCAGCCTCTGAAGCAAAGTGGGCAAAGAATGAGTCTCTTTAACAAAACGAGGCAAACAGTCTCTCCTAGAGAATCCCAGTTATTTATATGATAAACCAGTGAATGCCAATCCAAACGACAGACCTTGCTCCACACCACATGTTCGCTTGCATGCCGGAAACCCTGGGCAGCCCGGGGATCACGGAAGATACGCAAGTCAAGCCGCGAATACACATTGAAAAAAAAAGACAGGCCGCACTTGGGCAGCCACGGGGTGCTCACACAACTATGGAGTCGCTGGTTGGTTGCGTCGATGTAAAATGCGTGCCGGAATTCTGCAAGGCCTAGCAGTCTGATTGGGATCAAATCCGATCAGCACCGGGGATACACGTTGCTGGTAGCAGCTATGGCATGTACCGAGTGGCAGTCAACTCGCAACAACGATACCGCCATGTCCCCGAGCGCCACTGATGACGGCAACGAATTTCTCAGGCAACGTAGTTGCAAATGACAAGACTGTAACGCCAAGGACTGTGCCAGAAAGGTCGAACGCATCAGCGATTGAAGCTACGCTGTGTGAAAGGACATAGCCTGATATTGACAGTGCTATGAAGCCGAGGACGAGTTGGACAATGTGATAGAAGAGATCATGTATTCGACGGTGAGCAGGATGCTCCTTACTGGCTTTGTTGGGGAGAAGTGGTGATGTTTCTGCTGGAATATGGTCACGCGGTGCCTCTTCGTTGTTGCTGTCGCTGCTCCCATCGTCGTCACTGTCGTCGTTATCCGAGTCTTCTGGTGCATCTAACACGCCCCTGTAAATCCCATAGCCAATTGACACTAGATATACCGCGAACGCTGCAATAAAAATGCCTCCTGCGATCCTCCCAAGGTTTCTCGTCAGAGCGACAACTGTGAAGATCGTGGTGAAGAGAAAAAGTAATGCTGCGTATAATTTCGCGCTTTGATCAAATGTTATGCGGCCAAGATAGAAGAGGAGGCCGAGGGAGAATGCTCCCAGAATATTTGAGGTTGAGGAGCCTATGACATTGCCTAGCGCTAGAGAGGAGCGATTTTGGAGGATGGATGCCACGACGACAGCAAGCTATATCGATCAGCTTAACTCAACACTTGCATGTTGTACGAAAGCGCACCTTTCCCATTCTGCACCTGCTGTGAGCAAGGCTATCAATGTCTGCGAAACTCCAAGTCGACGCGCAACAATCGCTGTGTGGTTGATGAAACGATCAGCACCGAATTCGAGGAGAAAGAGACCAGCTGTAAATGCGCCGGCATTGAAGCAGATGCTCTCCCAGTTCATGTTTTTGGTATAGACGAATTTCTGTGCCTTCAGCTCGTACAATACGATGTTTGGACTGATCCCTTTCTGTTGAAGGGGTGTGGAAGCCTAGAGGTTAGTGTGAGATGAGTCATGTGATGATGAGTCATGTGCAGGGCACATGACTACGGATGGACTGTATTTATGTGGAGATCTGTCCATACGATGAGCAGTAGTTCAGTCAATATATTCAGAACCTGTCAAAAGGTTATGAGCCCCGGAGCTCGCATTCCGCTGCGCAAAGACCAAACCGACTGAACTCACAGACTTTAGATACCTTCGTT
>MU270767.1:0-21015 GCA_021432625.1 Leptodontidium sp. 2 PMI_412
TTCCCCTCCGCCCGAGAATTCGAAGCTGGGGGTTTCATTGGCTCCGGTGAATGTTACAATGTCGTTCTTTCGTCTTTTGTATCCTCTCGTGATCCTCCTGGACTCTGATGACGGTGGTGAGTTGTGCTGTGGTGTCAACGACGCGGTCCACTGAGAACTGCTGGGCGGCCCATCGGGCGACCCATCGGGCTCTCCGTTGGCCGGAACGGCCATTGATCTAGTCGTGCTACGCAGGGTTCGAAATCGTCTTTTCACTCCGATCGCTCGCTGTATGCTACAGTCCAAAAAGATCCGGGAATGATCTAAGGGGATACAGTCGCTTACAAAATCGGCTTCCCCTCCACACTCGCTTAAAGATTCCGAGCCCCACCTACCAGAAGTGGCTGACCGCAGTATCATGTGATCAGCAGGCGCCAAGCACATCACAACACCCATGGAATAAACTCAAACCTTCCACAATACTGTAGAAGATTACAAGCTTGGTATATAGATGTCGCTTCCCCCAGGCCCCTCTTTATCGAAGGTTTAAAAATTAAATAGAAAAGCATGATTTGAGCACATAGAAAAAGCCTTCAAAGATTCTCCTGCAGCAGATGCGTCAAGTCCCGTTTCAATACTAAGTTAGTTATTTTACCATAGACGAAAGAAAATGCCTTCTTCTAATGATACTACTAGAAATAATTGTTATTGTACTTGGCTTTTCTTTTATGGAACCAAGTTCACCGAAAATGAGTAAGTAAAGCGTAGAGGCTCTGTTCGGGCGCTCTGTCACCCGCCAGCTGTGGCCCCTGTTTATAGATCCATGATTTGCACGACGGAGAGATCGAAGCTCTCGTAGCCAATTGGCTGGGTGTCATAAGAAAAACGGGAAGGCGAGGAGCGGGCGGGTTCACTTCGACGTTAAGAGGCTCATTGGTACCTGGTTGTGGGGACAGTCAACAAGGTAATAGGCATGGTGTTAATTGCATTTGCGCGATTATTTTTGTTTCCATACATCTCATGTCAGCAATCTTAGGAACTATCGAACTATCCTACACAAATAGATAGGAAGCAGTTCAATTCCCCAGGTGAGGGGATAAGAATAAGGATCAAAAACCCAGAAGGAGAATTGTAACCCGCACTAAAAATCAGCTAGCTACAAATGCATTTGGCCACTCAAGTAGGCCCACCCAGACTTTAGCCTCAGATTTCACTCTTCCAATCTCGTCCTCCATATTCATGACCAAGCCATCACCATTGGCCGCAATCGTGGTGTAGATTTCAACAGCCTGACCAAAGCATTCTTTCACCTCATTAGCAATAGACGAAATACCTGACTCTCCAAATTTGTGCAGCCACCAGAATCCACTTTCCAAAAGCACCAGAAGGACTTTGTAATAAGCTAGAATCACCAAAGCCTTGGCTCTATTACAGCGCAAGCGTGCACGTATTTTCAAGCCTTCTCCTTCCAAAACATCTGCGTTTGGAATAGTTTGACACAATTCGCGCACATAATCTTCCGGAACCATAGCAGGCCAGGCTAAGCCACCGATCTCTTCAATCTCCTGAAGCGCTTGTGTACAGGATTCATCGTTCGTGGATTTAGATCCGTTCCTTCTTTTGGGACCGAATGAAGAGTGCTGGAAGATGAGTAGGATGCGGATGTAAAGATCTTTGAGCACACGGCAAGCGGCCTGAATGCCACTTTGGGCTCTTGTGGTGGACGTTTCGTCAACACCTACACCTGAAGGGGTAGATGCACCTCCTTCTTCCACTTCGACCCCATTCCTCCCTTTTCCTGCCTGCTCAGTCTCGGCATCGCATACAGCAAGTAACTCTGAGATAGCAGTTACTGCACCACGGCGAAAGTTTGTCAGTTGCTTGAATAGTAGACTATTCGACGCCGCATTAGGCACATGAGACGGCTCGCAAAAGTGCGACGGATGTGCAGGGTTTCCGCTCCCGCACAAGCTTGAGCTTGTATTTGGCTGTAGCTGGGGCAGGGGAGGGCTTGATTCAATTGGAGTCAACTCCTTCAATTGCATATACGTGGGCTGCGGTAGCTGGATTGGCACTGAAGACTCACGGTGGAGGGCCATTCTCCCTTGCAGATGAGTCTTCCAGTCTTCATGTATGATTCGGACATCCAAAAGTCGTCTGAGTGGCCCCATCCGTAGAGCAGGCCATGCCTGTGCTGTAATGCTACTAATCCCACGTGTTAGCCGAAACCATTCAAGGTTTGACCATGTCAACTGAGGGCCCTCCTGGCGAGAGGTAGTTCGCGAAGTGGCAAAAGAATATGCAACTAGAACCGTGGAAGCTGCGAATATTTGTTGTACGTTGCCGTCTGTCAGTGAGGCAACCTCTTTCCGCATGAGGCTCACAGCAATGTTGTGGTGCAATGCCGATGCTTCCGGGTTAGGGGATGTGCTGGCAAACAAGGCCTGGCCTTGGGAGCCTTCCACGTCCGGGTGGCCCTCGTTCTCGAGATAGTACATATGCGCAGCTGAGACTGCAAGAAGCGCATGCATCAAACACTCGCTTGTGGAGGAGAGTTCAACCACAGCACCTTTCCAGACCCGCTGTTTCGTTTCGAGCAGAGAAAGGGTAGCATATGTCTGTGTGATGAATCCAGATAGAAGACTGAAACTCGCTATACCGCCCCAAGATATGGATTCCACAGATTGCGGCTTTGGGGCTTGATTCGATATCTGGTTGGCTGCCGCCCGGGACCCAGAATCGGGACAGGGAAAGCTCAATCCACCACCATTGTTAGAGTCAAGCTGATCTCGGTGGCTCCTCTTCTTACTGTCGGGTAGTGGAGCTTCAAGGCCTGGAGGTAACATGTTGTCCTGAGCTAAGGCTTCGGCAGTTGACTTGGGAGGGAACAACTCATTGGCTTCACCCCTAAGTTCAGGCGGGTAGCTGCACACCGTTTTCCGCGAGGAACAGTTGGTGCATACTGGCCGAGTCTCGTCACACTATGCTAGACTTAGCCCATGAAAGTTCTTAGAACAGAAAAAGATGTGAGCGGGCTTACCTTTACCCTCCGGAACTTGCAGGTGAGGCAACCAGTGCGCGACTTGGAGTGAGAAGACCTGGATCTCCGATGGTGTAGAGGTCCCGCAGCACCACCCGATGGCGACCAAGCACCTCCTCCTATAGACAGCTCCTTGTCCATTCTGAAGATAACTGTAAAACTAGTGGTGATTGGCGAGGGGCCGGCTGCTGAACATAGTTAGATATTTTTGGCCTGACATGTCCCCGGAATCTTGCACTGTACGAACCAGAGTATTTCCGGAAGCGGCGGTACAGCTAGCCCAATAATGCGGTTTTCAGCTCGTTCTCGTCTTCGTGTATGTGAGGCAGAGAGAATGGCAGACGAAGGAAGTCAATGCTTGGGTTTTTGTCTTGGGTGTGTTATGAACGTGACGGTGTGATGGCGGGGGAGGTAGTGCATTTACGAACACGACCAACCTACCACAGCATCGGCCTCACGCGGGTCGTGCCGTTTGGGTGGGGGCCACTCAGCACAGACTCACGATTCACAACTCCATGGCCTTCTAAATACAGAATGATTTTGGTGGGCTGTTGATTACATTTCGCAGGATTGGAGTCGACCAGCTTCATGCAGATGGGGGTTTTACGACACTTCTGTGTGAATGGACCGAAATTGTAGAACCACTGTGCAGTTGTGGCTATGGTGGAGAAACATCGCCAAGAGCCCTTTGGACCAGCTCAATACCATATAGTTTCTCTTGAACAAGGCATGCTGTAACAGCTTCTGACCCAGCGAAACTTGAGTCATCTGTCTTGCAATCGATCTCATTCTCTACTGCGCCGTTATTATAACCAGAGCGAAACCATGGCCCACGATGTGGTGACCAGCCATGTGGACATGAGCCCTGAGCGAGTCAACGACTACGGCAACGAAAAGGCCACAGGAAAGGAACCACTTATGATGAGTGATACCGCCCGTTTCAATGGTGAGGCTGCTGCTACCAATGACGACCACCCACTTGAAAATTTCGACAAGAGAGACTGGCCACCAACCGGCCGCCAGAAATTGTATCGAAGATGCCTCGGATTCCCATTTCTGACGAATATCCTGCTGTACGTCCTCCCTGTTGGAGGCGTGCTCTCCATTCCTATCATATGTGGTGCTACTGTTGCCCAGGCAGCCAATCTTGGTGGCGTTCGAATTCTATGGCTTTTCATCTGGATCGAGGTCGTCTGGATGAGCTTATGGATATCTCACGCTACAGTCAATGTGCTGCCATTCTTGTTTAGAGGGCTCTTTGGCATGTTAAAACCTGGCTGGAGGGACTACGGATTGGCTGTGAAAGGATTACAAACCCCATTGGCGCTACTGGGTTGGACTTTGTGCTCCCTGGCTACATTTGCCCCTGTGAGTATATTGATGGCACTCCGTGCTGGTCACTAACAAAGATAGATTATGTTACGGAACCCTGATAGCCGAGCTATAAGAGCTACACTAGTCGAGTGGCAGATAGTGGTCCAAAAGATCCTGGCTGCCGCTGTTGTATCGTCCCTTGTTTACTTGGCAGAAGCTGCTCTGGTTGTCCTTCTTTCGATCAGCTACCACCGCAAACAGTTCAACGCCAGAATACAAGAGTCAAAGAAGCGCATACATCTTTTGGTTAATCTGTACAATGCATCTCGAGTCCATTGTCCTGAATACGTCCCTCCATTTGCAGAGGAGGACTACATCATCCACAACTCTCCCATCAGCACTCCGAGAGGCAATGGCCAAGAATCCGACCTTCATCAGGCAAAAGACATCATTGACGATGTTTGGCGGAGTAGCAACCGCGTGGGTGATCAAATTTCTACTACGATCGGCGGAATTGCCAGGGAACTCGCAAACAAGAGGAGTGCAAAACCTGACTCTTCCCATTCATTAATCCTTCAAGTGCTGGAGTCTCGCCGTCGCACGAAAGCTCTTTCCAAACGCATATGGAGCTCCTTCACAACCGGCAGTGGTTCGCTGAGCCCTGAAGACTTGGCTAAAGTTCTTCACAGCCAGGAGGAGGTTGAGCAATGCATGGACATTCTTGACCGGGACAAGAACGGTGATGTCAGTCTTGAGGAAATGATTCTTGCGGTGGATGATATCAGAAAAACGCGCAGGTCAATTGCGATGAGCCTGCACGATGTTGACCAGGCCATAGCGATCCTAGATGGCTCGCTCCAGGTTGTTGTACTGGTTGGAGTTGTGCTCATTTTTGGTAAGCTCAAATCTCGTGTCTCGAGGTACTTATAGCAGATTACTAATGGACTGTAGTTGCCTTTTTAAATCGATCTTTCGTCACAACTCTTGCCACTACGGGGACAGCTTTGCTGTCCTTATCATTCGTTTTTGCAACCACTGCGCAAGAGGTGCTCGGGTCCTGCGTCTTTCTCTTTTCAAAACATCCATTTGATGTCGGCGACAGAGTCGACATCAATAACGATCAACTCATCGTCACCCACATTTCTCTACTCTTCACCATATTCAAGCGGGTTAGCAACCACAGAACAGTTCAGATCCCGAACAATATACTGAACTCCCTCTGGGTTGAGAATGTCTCGCGCTCCGAGCAGATGAGAGAGCAAGTCAGCATCTTCGTCTCATTCTCAACTTCATTCGACGATATCCAGACTTTACAAACCGAAATGCGAGACTTTGTTCAAGAACATTCCCGAGAGTTCTCCCAAGGCGCAGACATCCAGCTGCTCGGCACCGCAGAGATGAACAAGTTGGAGTTAAGACTTGAGATTTGCCACAAGGTTTGCCCCCCTCTCTTGTGTTTCGGAGACTCGTGAGAGCTAAATATGGACAGCGCAATTGGGCAAACGAGGAGGTGAGAGTAGCTCAGAGATCCAAATTCATGTATGGCCTTGTTGCCGCCATGCGAAAAGTGCCTATTAACGCCCCTGGCGGTGGAGACGCCGCACTTGGGGACAAAGCGAACGCAAGCTACTCTGTGTCGATCTCTAGCACAGAGGCCCTCTATCATCGCAACAAGTACAAGACGGAGCAAGATGTAAAGCGTTTGCATCCTCTTCTAAATACAAGTGGGACGGATTCTAGCCAAAGCAATGATGGAGTTAGTCACAACGGTATGCAGGAGATGTCAAAGAGGAGTGAAAGCAGTACATCAAAGATCTCTGACGCACATCAATAGAGTAAGCTGCACGTGGTGTGCTTGGTGTCACATTGTTGGCAAATCTGCTGGGGGTGTCGCAGAAGTGATATGTACCTAGGTAGATGGAGTAGTGAACGAATCGATACATGGAGGCGTTCTTTAATTTGTAATTTTGTCTAAGATATACTTGTGCTTTGCGCGGTAGGAGTTCATAATAGGCTCCATCTCCACAATCCACTGAGGACTTCCACGATGTACCCACTTCCCGCAGAGCCCAAATTCTCAACTCTACCCTTCATATCACCTTGTATTAGAACTGCTATTACCAGGACGTTGCCTTTTTTGATATGATACTAATTATTCCAGACTACTTGGGGTAGCTGTAAGGTGCACGGCAAAGAGGAGTAGGTGATGCAGCGCTGAAGGATCTCATTGATCGTCGTGGGTGCTTTATCTGTGAGGGTTTCAGATAGAGGCAGGGCCTTACATCTCTCATTCTGTATTTACAAGCAAACAGCGCGTTGTACCATTTGGATCCGATAAATAAATGGTGCAATATAAGTGCTGCGTTCGTGCAGCAAAAGAACTAGTGGAGCCCACTCCATATCTCCACACGCACAGTGTATACAGCGTGGTTCTTCTCAAGTTCCATCAAGTCTGTTATTCGACGGACAAGGATTTGGTCAGTAGGATAGGATATAGGCGAACATCGAGGGAGGAATTTGCTGTGCGTGGTGCGGTCACACGGAGAATGGCAAAATGTTTTTTCTTTCACTTGTTTCTTTGTACAAAAGGGCCATATGTATGGCTGAATACATGTCTCGAAGATCAGAAATTCGTGATCCTGTTTAACAACATCTTTAGCCATGACGGGAGCAGCTGGACGAGTGGGGTGCGTCGGAAGTGGCTGAAAGATTGGGGATCTGGACAAGCAGCTAAACGACAAGCGATGAACGAGGCTCCCAATTCGGTTCGGTGTGTACGATCGGGTTGCTCTGTTCCTTATGCCTACCCTCATCAAATCGAGGTTTTGAGCAAAGAAGGTATTCTTCTTCGATCAGCCTTGGCCCGGCGGTATTGGGTACAAAACTTCTGCGACGGCGTTGAGTTCGGAGGTTCTTGCGGCCACATTCGGGGTCAAGGAAGAAAACGTGCCGGATTTTCCATTTTCGACGAAAGCCGCTGCTGGTAAAGAGACTCAATCCTCTTGATCCTGTGATATGATCCCCTGAAGGAGTGTGTGGTGGATTGATTGGAGCAAGGGGTGGTCGAGTTCAGATTTCGCTTAATGTGACAGTCCTGGAAGCTCAACTTCTGTCCCTCTTCGACCACAGACCACAAAACGCATCCCTCTCATCAAGTACCTCCTCTTCTTCATACCTCAACTCAGGCATCCTGAGTTTCCTCAACTGTCCTCGTTCAGTAAGCAACATCTCCATAAAATCCGCCACAATATGACTTTCGGTACCCCAATGAGCCCCTTCAAGCACAGGCACATTCCACTCCAACTCCCTCAGAACCGTCAACTCTTGTACCCCTCCCTCAAGAAGCAACCACTCCCTCCACCTCTTACCCTCATCCGAACTCTCCGATAGATACCTTAGCATTCTCTCCTTTAACACCAATCTCTCTATCCTCACAATTTTACCCTCTCTACTCGTCAACCCCAGCTCTTTCTGCCTTAGCATGCCGTTCTCCCTGAAGCGCACAGAATCCCTTTGAGGGTGGAACGCCAAGTGCGCGTGGAGGCCAGAAATATCCTGCCGAGAGGCCTGGGAGGCGTCACGACGTGAGGTCCGGATGAGGATGTAACCTCCTTGAGAAGGAGAGAGCAGGTAGGAGCGTGAGGATTGGCAGGTGGAGAGTAGGACCGGCTGTGGATCCCGAGTGCAGAAGTGGGGTTTGTTCCGGTAGTCAAGGGAGAGTGTGAGAATACGTGGGCCGGGAAGGCAGTACGACCAGATGAGGTTGTGAAGCTCGGCGGGAAGAGTGTCGAATGTTGATTTTGAGGCTGAGGTGGTCGACATTGCGGTTGACCTGCTTAGACGGGTGACAAGGGGGCGTGAAACGACAGGGAAGGTGATACAATGCCTGTTTGAGTAGGAGCTCAGCGTGAGAATAAGACAATCCGAACCCAGTCAGTTGGTGGAAGGGAGCTGGGAAGGTGTCAAATTAGGAAAATCCCAGACGATGTTTTATGGAAGCTTGGACACTTTTCTCTCCGGCTAAACCTGCACTAAAACATCTTCTGACTCATCCTGGGTCGGGATCGACATTGGGGGCTGTTGGAGATCGGACGCACGCTTGTCTCGACCGAATATGGCCACGCCTCACAATATTCTGCAATCCTCCGGCAACTGCATCGTCCAATGATGGACTAAGCAATCACAGAACAACTCCTCACGATCATCCCCGCAAATGTGCGCGCCGCACTCTCCACGGGAATGTCCCTGCAGTACCCACCACGAAGCATCTACAATATATTATTTGAGTTTTTATTTCTTAAAGTTATTCCTATACTACCCAATCAAAGAACGTTATAAATGATATCAATATAATGTACTTATTTGATTCAAAAGAAATAAGAAGAGTATTAACGACTAGGAAGTTTAGTAGCTGAGACGCAACAGACCGCCTCTTGTGAGAGAGACGCTCTCGCTTATTTTCGTGTTCGTGTCTGCACTACTCTTTCTGAAATCATCAAAATCTTAGGGAATCTCACACACACGGCACAGCCAAGAAGCCTCCAACTAAGAATACAATTCTCAGCCTCGATTTCCTTCAATTTTCTGGCTGAAAAATAATCCGTGAAGCAGGTCTCATGCAGTCCTCGTCCCACTCATCCTCTTGCATATGATCGCAGTATTGAGGCCAAGACATTCTCCTATTCTCAGCCTTGCGAGCAGCAAGAAATATCTGTATCGTAGCTCTCGCTGTTTCTCTTAAAATCTTCATTCTCTTTTTGTGAATATTTTCTTTGCTTTTGAGTTAGTTCTCCGCTTCATATTGTGTGTTTCCTGATCAAGTGTCGTGTTGTTGAAGCCCACGTAAAATGGCTCTCCCTCAACAACCTCTCCTCTCCCAACCCGAGAACCTACCACAAACCTCGAGCCTACTCGCCAGAATACCATTCGGCTCACTACTATCCCTCCTCATGTCTGTTCTTTGCCTGCTCAGCAGCGTACTTATCCTCAAGTTCTCGAACGGCCAACCCATCGATTCCTGGCCATCTTCTCGCTTTCCAATCCAACCCTCCGTCCTCATGTCAATCTGCACCGCGATCGCCAACCTCTCTATACGAACAATGTTCGACTGCGGTACTATCATCTCATGGTGGCGAAAAGCTTATCGGGGAAGCACTGTCGGAGAGCTACATCGTTCGTGGTCCTATGGGACGGGGTTGCTTTCCATCGTAACTGAAGGGCTTCATTTCAATGTCATCGCCTTGGCGTCGATTCTTGTTACGTTGGTATCAATTGATGGACCATTGTTGCAGCGAGCTTCAAAGGTTACGACGAAGGAATTTCTGGACATTTCAATGGTCACGGTGAACTTCTCTCCGAACATATCAATATTCAGCCTTACAACTGGGCAGAGCACAGGCCGAGCTTCGGGAATCGATGCCCTCTCAGATTCATTTCTCCCCGTTGTGCAAAGCTACAGCGCCCGCGAGCCCATCTTTCTAAATTACACTGGCTGCGACGGCACCTGCACAACCGAGATCATCGGTCCTGGTTTCGACGTCCAGTGCGCGGAATCAGCCACTGATCTCGTCATCAATCGGACAGCTGGAGCCTACACCGACGTCTTGAATTTTTCATTCGGTTTCAACGGGCACCTCACCGACGCAGGACTGATTACCCTCAGTACCACTCTACGCAAGAGGGAAGCACCTTCGAAACTATCCACCCGCAACTGCATGCTACGCCTGTCTCAGATACGCTACCAAGTCCTTCTCAAAAATGGAACCGTCGAACTCCTCGCTCCGGCTCCAAAAACAAACAACACGATATATATTGACCAGTTACCTCTAGAACCGACAGGACTGGGCGGTTTCTCCTCAACAATTGGAGGTATTTACCTTAGCGCGTCCAGGAAATGGGGTGGCACAGCGACATTATACACGAACGGCTCGCCATACCAACTCATTACGAATGGGGAGACACCACTCACATACCTCACGGGCCAAGGGGGAGACTTCACTTGGATTGACCCAACCGACATTTTCATCACTGGCATGCGCGAACTCCTCTTCCGCAAAGCCATATCCGGGTCCTCCTCCAACTCCACACACCCATTCGCAGAATCCTACCCGACCCAACAAACTGTTCAAGCATCACAGGTGATGAACCGCACAGTTTACTCCGCCCGGTATTCATACCTCGTCGCCGCCTTCTCCCTCATGCTCGCCGCCATAGCATCGACTTCTATGATCCTCTATGGGTGGTGGCAACTCCCGCGTGCGTTCACTCTTGGGCCCTTTGAGGTAGCGAAGGCGTTTAATGCACCGTTTTTGGCGGATTCGCACTTTCATGGGACGGGGGAGAAGGCGTTCAAGAGCATGGGGAGGAAGGGAATCAAGTATGGCGAGATTTTGGATGTGGATGGTGGAAGTGAAATGAGAGAGGATGATGACGGGAATTTGGAGACGGGGGTTGGTGCGGATATTGAGTTGTTGAGACAGAGGGGAAGTGGGCAGAGAGGGAAAGTAATTGGGATGGGGCCACCTGATTCTGTGAGGGCGTTATTGAGGAGTTGATGTGTGACTTTTAAAGGCTTAGTTTAGTGAAGTAGATAGAACAAATTACTCTAAAGTTACTAATGATTTGAGCAGCTACTCATCGAGGATTAGCATCGCAGTAAGACCGATAATGAAGTGTCTCATTGGCCTTAAACTCGCTTCCTGACAACCGATGACCCGCCAAGCAACTTCTTCCGACATCCACCCCATTATCCCCATTCTCTCTTCTCCAACCCTTTCTACATAAGACGACAAACTCTACTAAAAAGCTCAAAAATTATTGCTTGTTCGCGGGATTTGTCACCTCCTGGTCCGTTTCTGCTCATACTCTGCCCAATCCTGAATGGCCCAAAACAAGCTAAAGAGAGATATCATTAGGCTCTAAATTCAGGATGTGGCAGCTTGAGAAAGTCATATCAAAATTAGTATGGCCCTATGGAATGAGAATGAGAAGGCATACACCCGTAGATGACCTGTCCCAAGTCCCGCTCAGACTCTTCGTGGTCGGCAGGCATTGATCTCAAATTCCACTCCCACATCCCTCGCCATATCTCTTATTACTTGTGGGATACGTAAGTCAAAATGGTAGCTCCATCCCGCATTGGTCAGACAATTTGATCTTTCTCAACCGTGGGATATGAGTTGCCTTGTTTGCGAGTAGTTCCTGAAGCCACGGCAGCTGAGACTTATGCGTTCTGTAATCATGAATGATGTCCGCGTTCTCGTCTGATGGCACTGGTGTCATGATAGCACCGCCTACGGGGGCAAAGCGATGTGTGATCTAGAAGAGCAAATTTGTTAGTCAAATCCCGATATCGCAGTGTTGTAGGTGCACATGCGAAAACTTTTGCAGTATTCCCAAGAGCTGACAAATGTTCCAAGACCGCTAGAACAATCGTCAATATTTTGTACGTACCTCCATTTCTTCAAGAGCGTGAGGTAGCAACGCGCTGATATCTCGACTATTTTGAGAGTCGCCAGCACTCGAGAAGAAACAAGCAGCAGGCACTATGATCTTTCGCAACCGCTTCGCATTGGAAAGATCAAGTTTTGACTCGTCACTCATCTCCTCAAACGATTTATTGACGCTGATGACCAGCGACTCGAGTGTCTCAAACACCAAGCTCAGGATCTTTGAGATTTGCGCTGGCGAGAAGGGATGTTTTTTGGGTTTACACCAGATGCTCAAGTGTCGAAGGGCTCTCATCCCCCGCAAGACTCCCTCTAGATCTTCCATGTTGAGCCAGCCGATCTGAAGGAACTCGATAAAGGATTCTCTTGAAGGTATTTCCTGTGGCCATTTGAAATTTGGAACGCATGCATTTCTTGGCAGCTTTAGTGATCTTAGAGAAGGAACAGACAGATACAGTGCCAGCTCAGTGGAACTGACTGTCGACCGCAGAACCTCGATAGACTGGAGCATTGGCATGCCTCCGTCCTCTAAGAACTCCGGATACCATGGGATGCTTGGCTTGTTGTCCCAATGGTTGTGGAGGTACAGATGTCGGACGGATGTGAATCGAGCAAGAAATGGGTTGGCACGATTATTTTTAGCCCGATGATTCCATACAAGTGTAAGTCTTCGAACCATCCCAACCAAGGCTGGGTCTTCATCGATGCTCCTGACAAAATATTCGAACGGTGACCCTGCCATGGACAGCTCGACCTGAGAGAATATGAGAGGCCGAGCTAGAAGCCTCAATCGACGACACACAAGTGCGACATCACATGTGGAATCACTGTGACGGGTGAAGAGTGTACAAACGTATTCCAGGATTTCGGTAAGGATCTCGTTGGATAGATCTAGTAGGGTGGCCATATTGGAGGTGTTACGAATTGTTTCCAATGGGTGGTGTCTTCTGGTTTTCTGATGGTGGCAGGGCAAGTGTACTCGCTCATCGTCTGCAGTCTTTTGTTTTTGTAGGGTTTAGAAGCTTGAATTGCCTAAAGCACTCCAAACCTCCATTTGAGCCTGTGGTGATGTGACAATGAGGATGACATGAGGTTGGACTCGAGTCACCTGACGTGATTCGACCAATCAGCACATCGGGCAGCACAGCTTTTTGGCTACCCCATACGGGGCACAAGAATGGGGAAATTGATTCATGATACCCAGAGATCCGGGTCCTTCTCTCTCCGCCGATATGAGTATTCAATTGCGATTTGCGATTTGCTATATTTCGTTAGATAGTGTCATATAGGTGGAGCGATCGAGTCATACCCTACTCCTCCCAAACCCACAAGGACTGCGCGACTGTGAGAATTGGTCTGACATAAGCGCAATTCTAGATCTGTAAAAACATCTTGTCTTCCAACGAAATTCGGATCCCTAGCAAATGGAACAGTCGATTCCGGGGCTCGTTTTCTTGACACGGGCACTGGAAAAGGCGCACTAAGAGTAACTTCACATTTAAATTAGCCTATCTCGTAGTAGTATTACGATCGTGTCATTTGAAATCTACTAAAAATCTATTGCAACGTACGGATCTTCCCCAAGGTAATATCATGCATTGGCGCAGCTCCCTCGACACCTGCACAGAGAAGCGTAACCACCGGCCCTAGCATAGCGTCTCCGGCCGAGCCGCGGTCGAAGTAAGCCTTGGTGCTTGCACTGATTCGATCCAGCGTCGGTTGATAGACCTCCGAAAGTCCAATGTCCCCAATCTCGGGTATGTTAAATCGGAAATAGACATTAGCGTGGTTCTTGAATGATCGTTCCAAGCTTTGAGACGTCTTCTCGCAATCGGCGGCAATGTCTTTTAGAGTCTTGATCGCGTTAGAAACTTATCGAGTGCGGATGGTACATCGTATCGAATGGACGACTTCACCCCACAGCCAAGACTGATTAGGACTCGTAGGGGAGTAGAGGCGCCAGAGATGGTTTCGGCTTCTTCGATGATCTCCTCTGTCGGATTGTTAAAGCCTAAGCCGGCATCGACGAATCGGTTAGTTGCGCCAGTCGGCCACATGATCGAGATGGCTTTGAAATAGGTCGGGGCTGCCGTGGTCGCTCTCGCGGCTTCCCAGATCTCACAGTCATACAAGATCTCCCCCAGGACTTGATAGGTCCGCAGATGATATGGTTTCTTCATCATCTCGGCCGCCATAGCGCACACGAAACTTGGATCTGTTAGCCGTGGAAAAGAAGAGAAATAATACACTCGTGTGTATCCTTGACATACCCTTTCGCTCTGGTATCATTGTCTCCGGTTGGTAGCATACGTGTACCACTACTACGCATCTGCTCACGATCAACCACAATTTTCCTGACCGATGTCTCGAGTGTCGATGCCTTGAATGAACCCTCTTTCCCTTTAACCTTCGTATTCTTCTTGGAGAAGATCTTGCCTGCAAGCTTAAAGTATTCTTGGAGTGCCTCCGACGCTGTCATTCGTAGTCGGGCAAGCATGATCGCAATAAGGCTAAGGAGTAAGTGTAAATATTTATGACTTCGTTGCTTGAGTATGCATTCGTTCTCCACACTCACCCTCCTGTGCTAGTTCCGCCTACCAGATCAAAATAATCGCATGGACGAGGCTCTTCCGCCAGGCCCAGCCGGCCATGCACAGCGACCATGATATGCTGCAAGATAAGAAGCTCGGATATTCCTTTGATGCCCCCGCCATCTATAATAGAGTTAGCACAAAGTGGCCCAGCTATATCAGGGCATTACAGACCAAGCGATAGCAGACAGACCGGTGGGTGGGGTACCTGGTTGGTCATGGCGGGGTTCAGGTACAAGCGTCGTTGTCCGCTTTGGATTGCACGCCTATGGAGGTATTGGAGGTAGATCAAGCCAAATGACAGTTGCTTTCAATGCAGCAAGATCAAGCTCGTATTGTTGAATAGATTCAGACCATGGTAGTCGTGGAAATGGAAGCAGAGAAAGAGAAAGAGAACAAGAAGAGATAAGGCTGTGTAGCCGCCGAGCTGAAGATGTTCGTTCAAACTACGATCACGTGGTCGACGCCTCTTCGCTCTCTTCTACAGAATCGGTTTGCCTTTGAATGTCCTCAATTAGTTGTAGCAATAATGGTTTATATGACTGCTGTATTCGACTGATATAGATACTTCCTATTACGCAAGTTTGTGTCAATAGCACTACTGCAGTAAAAATGGAATGTATAAGTGAGTTATACATTCGATACTGCTGACTAATATCGTCCATCATTGGCCGAAGGCCCACGGAGGAAAGCTCCGACTTGGAATGCCCGACTATTTTTAGCTTTAATAGCGTCAAGGTGAGAAATTGTTGCTTGGTTGTAGCTGCGTCGATATCTATACGCTTGGCCATGGCTCGGATTGGAAAAGGATTGTGCGAGGTGGTTTCCAGCGTATCCAGAAAGTAAATTCTGTCATCGTTGTGATGATGCAGTGAATTTGCAGCAGGAGTTTCTCGTCACATGGTGCCTCGCTTAGCCTTGCCTTTTAGGTGGGGCTCCGAATCTTCTAGAGAGTGCGGAGAGGAAGCCGATTTTGTAAGCGATTGTACTATCCTTGAAACTTATAAAAAAGTCTTAGCCGAGCTTTAAGTCCTCCCGAACACAAAAGAGATCGTCAACAGCCTTGTGGCGGCTGTGGCGTGCAGATTTTTGCAAGATCGCCATGCGGGTCGGTACCTCGGATCGAAGCGAGTGGAGATCTTAGTGGGGCACAATACTGCATGTACTGTACGAAGGCGGGCGGCATTAAAATCCGTTAGCTTGGTTAAGCGAGGCTCTGTCGCAGTAATACCTCCCATTCAAATAGCGATTGTACTTTATTAGATTATTATTTGTCTTAGTTGTTTTCATAAGATTAAAGTTCAGAGCCTTAAGTCTAATCTCTATAAGATAAAATCAAATTTAAGCGCAGGTTCTTTTAGATGCACGCTTTCAAAGATGCGAAAGTTTTGGTGTTCCTCGCCAAGCTTTCAAGCTAACGGATTTCGATGCCGCCCGCCTTCGTAGGGTACTCTAAAGCGCCCCCGCTCCCCGCATTTCATGTCGCACGCATTTGAAGCCTAATATTTAGGGCTAGATAATTCGAACATGGCAGAAAGTCAACGCTTGGGAATCATTCACTGTGCATTTCCTTCAGCTCCTCCCTCAGCGATATAAACACATCATTCTCAATCGAGAGTGGCTCCGAACATCCTACATCCTACCCCCTATGACTTCCCGAGTTTCTGCGGTAAGCCAGTGCGATTGGCAGGTCTTCCGCGGTGATGCTCGTTGGTGTCATTACCGCGAGGCTGCCGCTCAGCTGAGTGCGCCAGCCTCAACGCGACGTCTTCTACAACCTTCACCTCACTCCACATCTATGCTCTTTCGACGGCTCAACAGCTACCGAGAACCCCTCCTCCTGTGATCCTCGAACCTAGTCGCATAATGCGTCTGCTATACTATAACGGCGACGGCGATTTCAGCTTGGCCGAGTTCTTCAAGAGCGCTATACCCGAGTATGCTATACTTTCGCACACATGGGAAGGGGAGGAGGTCACCTTGGAAGATCTGCAGAATGGAACCGGCACGAAGAAGGCTGGTTACGAGAAGATACGGTTCTGCGCAGAACAGGCTAAGCGTGATGGCTTGCAATACTTTTGGGTGGACACCTGCTGTATTGATAAATTGAACAGCGCTGAGCTTACAGAAGCTATCAACTCTATGTTTCGCTGGTACCGCATGTCGACTAGATGCTACGTCTACCTGTCAGATGTGTCGGGAACCTCCGTTAACATTGATGACCTGGCATGGGAATTGCCATTTCGGAAATCCAGATGGTTCACTCGAGGCTGGACCCTTCAAGAGCTTATTGCCCCGACATCAGTTGAATTCTTCTGCCGGGAATCTAAGCGGATTGGCAGTAAGAGTTCTCTAGAGCAGCAAATTCATGAGATCACAGGCATCCCTAAGTCGGCACTTCAAGGAGCCTCTTTGTCGCAGTTCAGCGATAAGGAGCGATTTTCATGGATTCAACCCCGCCAGACAAAAGTCCAAGAAGACAAAGCGTACTCGTTACTCGGCATTTTTGACGTCCGAATGCCCCTCCGTTATGGCGAAGGGATGGCGAATGCATTCAAACGGCTCGAAGAGGAAATCGACAAGTTTAACAAGTGTCTCCAAGACTTACGCCTCAGCGATCCCCGCGATGACAAGACGCGTATTGAGGACACCAAGGGTGGCTTGCTAGATGGCTCATATCACTGGGTCCTAGAGACGTCCGACTTTCAGCGGTGGCGTGACGACCAGCAAAGCCGACTGCTATGGATCAAGGGTGATCCCGGCAAGGGCAAAACAATGCTGCTCTGCGGCATCATCAACGAGCTAGAGAAATCAATGTCAAAGACAGATATACTTTCTTATTTCTTTTGCCAGGCTACGGACTCGCGAATCAACCACGCCACGGCTGTCCTGCGAGGGCTGCTGTACTTGCTCGTCAATCAACAGCCATCGCTCATCTCGCACATTCAAAAGAAGCACGATCACGCTGGTAAATCCCTCTTCGAGGATGTGAATGCCTGGATTGCGTTGTCTGAGATCTTCACAAGCATCTTGCAAGATCCGAGCTTAAGAAGCACTTTCTTGATCATCGATGCGCTTGACGAATGCGTGGTAGATCGGTCAAAGTTATTGGACTTTATCGTCCAGAAGTCGTTTATATCTCCTCGTGTTAAGTGGGTGATCTCTAGCCGTAATTGGCCGGACATTGAAGAACGACTAGAGCGGGCTGGACACAAGATGAGATTATGTCTTGAGCTGAACCCGAAGTCCGTCTCCGCGGCTGTTAGCACTTATGTCAAGTACAAGACACGTCAGCTGGCGGACGAAAAGGGCTACGACGATAGAACCCGCGAAGCCGTTCTGCAGCATCTAGTATCAAATGCGGATGATACTTTCCTTTGGGTCGCGTTGGTGTACGAAAATTTGAAGAATGTGCCACGATGGAAGACTTTGGCGAAGTTGAAGGAATTTCCTCCTGGCCTTGATTTGCTTTACCAGCGGATGTTAAACCAAATCTGCGAATCAGACGATGCAGATCTCTGTAAGCAGATTCTGGCAATTGTATCAACAGTATATCGACCAATTACTCTCATGGAAACCACCTCTATCATCGAGACGCTAGTCGATATTGCCAATGACCATAAGTCTTTGGCAGCTGTTATAGGACTGTGTGGCTCTTTTCTATCACTTCGCGAAGACACTGTCTCTTTCGTCCACCAGTCAGCAAAGGATTTCTTGACGAAGAAGGCTTCTAAGGAGATCTTGCCCTTAGGCATAGATGATGTACATCATACTATCTTCTCACGGTCGGTGCTAGCTATGTCAAACACACTTCGACATGATATCTACGGATTACGCACTCCCGGAATCTCTATCGACCAAGTCAAGCAGCCCTATCTTGATCCTCTCGTCGCCTTACAATACTCTTGTCTTTACTGGGTTGACCATCTACTCGAGTGTCAAACTAGAAAGGACACAATCAAGGACCTCAAGGACAGTGGCTTTGTTTACAGTTTCCTCCGTCAGTACTTCTTATATTGGCTTGAGGCGCTGAGCCTGTTGAAAAGCGTGTCAAAAGGCGTAGTTATGATCAAGAAGCTGGAAGATCTTCTAGTACGTTTTAATGTGTTGTCTCTTCCTGGTACTAAAGACAGTTGCTAAAATCAACTAGTTCGATGAAAGTCCTGGTTTACATGATTTTATACATGATGCGAGGCGGTTTGCCGTATCCAGTCGATCAATTATTGAAGAGGCGCCTCTTCAAGTATATTGCTCGGCTCTTGTCTTCGCCCCAGAGAAGAGCATTGTTCGAGAAACTTTCGAGAAATGTATTCCGTCTTGGATTCAGAGAAAGCCTAGAGTAGAAACATATTGGAATGCGATGCTACAAACACTCGAGGGTCATACTCGTGAGGTCACCTCAGTGGCCGTCTCCCGCGATGGCAAGCAGATCGTGTCTGGGTCTTGGGATAATACAGTCCGGCTATGGGACACATCTACGGGGCAGCTGGTCCTACCCCCCTTCGAGGGCCATACAAGTGGGGTCAGGTCAGTGGCCTTCTCCCCTGACGGCAAGCTGATCGTGTCTGGGTCATACGATAGGACCGTACGGCGCTGGGACGTGGCTACGGGACAGCAGCTGCTGCCAGCATTCGAGGGCCATACAGATAGGGTTAACTCAGTCTCCTTCTCCCCTGACGGCAAGCAGATCGTGTCTGGGTCGTGGGACAGGACCGTCCAGCGCTGGGACGCGGCTACGGGGCAGCAGCTGCTACCAGCATTCGAGGGCCATATAGATAGGGTCACCTCAGTGGCCTTTTCCCCCGACGGTAAGCAGATCGTGTCTGGGTCATACGATAGGACCGTACGGCGCTGGGACTTAGATACAGGACAGCAGCTGCTGCCAGCACTCGAGGGCCATACAAGTGAAGTCAGCTCAGTCGCCTTCTCCCCTGACGGCAAGCAGATCGTGTCTGGGTCTTGGGATAACACAGTCCGGCTATGGGACACAACTAAAGGGCAGCTGGTCCTGCCCGCCCTCGAGGGCCATACAAGTGGGGTCAGGTCAGTGGCCTTCTCAGCCGACGGCAAGCAGATCGTATCTGGGTCATCTGATAACACCGTTCGGCGCTGGGACGCGGCTATAGGACAGCAGCTGCTGCCAGCACTCGAGGGCCATACAAGTGGGGTCAGCTCAGTCGCCTTTTCCCCTGACGGCAAGCAGATCGTGTCTGGGTCATACGATAGGACCGTCCGGCGCTGGGACGTGGCTACGGGACAGCTACTGCTGCCAGCACTCGAGGGCCATACAAATAGGGTCACCTCAGTCGCCTTCTCCCCTGACGGCAAGCAGATCGTGTCTGGGTCATCTGACAAGACCGTCTGGCGCTGGGACGTGGCTACGGGACAGCTACTGCTGCCAGCACTCGAGGGCCATACAAGTGGGGTCAGCTCAGTCGCCTTCTCCCCTGACGGCAAGCAGATCGTGTCTGGGTCATCGGATAAGACCGTCCGGCTCTGGGACGCGGCCACAGGACATCAGCTGCTGCGAGCCCTTGAGGGCCATACGCAGGGAGTCAGCTCAGTGGCCTTCCCTAACGGCGAGCACTTTCCCACCTTACACGTGTCTAATTCCTGGCTAGTTGACGGTACCACTAAACTGCTCTGGCTACCTACTGGTTATCGACCTACTTGTGAAGCTGCATGGGGCATGGTTGTCGCTTTAGGACATGCGTCA
Source organism: Leptodontidium sp. 2 PMI_412 (assembly GCA_021432625.1). Classification (NCBI taxonomy): domain Eukaryota; kingdom Fungi; phylum Ascomycota; class Leotiomycetes; order Helotiales; family Leptodontidiaceae; genus Leptodontidium; species Leptodontidium sp. 2 PMI_412. Next base: position 20,089 of record MU270767.1, read on the forward strand.
GGGAGATTGTCATTTCTTCAGATTCAACAAGGGCTAAAGCACGTAATATAAAAAGTAATAGTTGTTAGTGGAACATGTGTGAAGCTCTTGATTAATACTTCGTACATGCCCAAATAATCCAAGACTTGGCATCTGTGCGTAGTACTAGAAGATTCCACTTTACAAGGGATATTAACCAATGAGCCAATCCGCCTTTTTTGTTTCCTTCTGAAGATAGTAAAATCTGGGGCATTTAGCACAGACAAAAAATATTAGATTATTACCCTTGATACGAAGTATCTCTTTTTCTTTGTTCCTCTACTTCATAGAGGGTCCTAGGGGAGGCTAAGAATTTATAGTATTCTGATAATTACTCCTCACTTCTAGAATCTTCTAGAAAATGTTGATCATATGCGGTGCTGGTAATGTCGCCTACGTAATAAACATGTCACGCGACATGTATGGTTGAATCAATTGGCCGTTCAATATACTTGTAATGGCTCACTCTTCCGTACATCTCGTCCATGAAGTATTGTGTTCGCGGTCACCTCGTCTCCCTGGTCATTTCCCCAGAGGTCATGCGGCATTCGGAGGCGGCCCGTTCCGACGTCAGCCAAAAATGGCAGAGGTGGTCCGTGCTCACATTGTTTTTAAGCGAGACAACGCGAAGCCGATTTTGCAAGCTACTGTATCGTTGACTTTTCAAAGCAAACTGCAAGGCTATAAGCAACTTCTTCTTTGGGAGCGAGGTTTGGCTGCGATGCTTTTTTGCTATTACTTGCTCCCACATGGTACCGTGTCAGCCAATTTTGTTTGTCTACCACATGTACTGTGTATATACTTTACTATATGAGGATCCAAAGTTTTAGCCCTAGGAACAAAAGAGTCAAAAATTGCTATGAACCAAATTTGGCTCTCTATCTATCATACTGTACTTTAAGAGCAGCT
>MU270768.1:0-20968 GCA_021432625.1 Leptodontidium sp. 2 PMI_412
CTCGCATCGGTTATTAGCTTTGTATCAAGTTACTAGCTTTGTATCAAAGGCTCGCATCGGTTATTAGGCTCGCATATGGCTAGTATTCTTATAAACTTTGCCTAAAAAAAATTATATACTAATTATATTTTTTAAAGTGGAAATTTATAGTATAAGAGCTTTATTAAAGCTAGTTTTAAGGACGTGTATTTAAGTGTATAGCCTTCGGAACGGAAATATTAAGTGCCGTATAAACGGCCGCCAAACGGCCGCTAGCTGGCGAATAGGGGTAAGCGACTGGCTCGTACGACGCTATTCTGCCGATAAGATAATCGACTGACCCTAAAGGCGGCCGCTGGCGCCGGAAGCACTAATAGCCGATTAGCGAATATTCTGCCAAATAATTTTTTGCTGATGTTGTAGCTACTACTATTTTACGTTTTTAAACCGCCTTTTTATTTTATCTAGGTTAATACAGAAGAAATTACTTGCGTTTAGCTCGAAAACTTGTTATTAATATAAGTTTATTATTATATATCGCCTTATATTTTTAATAGGCTTCGTATATATAAAATTATAAAGTTAAGAATAACGACCGAAAAGTCTAAAATTCTCTAAGTAAAGTAGGACTATAATTATTAGGGAGAGCAAAGTTAAGGAATATTTAATAGGGCAAATCGAGAGACAAAGTAAGGTTAGAATTCAAATGAGTATTTGATGTCCTAAGGAAGATTCTACTAACGCTCGGGAAGTAGACGACTTCGATATTTACCGTGACCGCCTGGATTATCAATCCAGCGTTCGCGACGCTGCACGTTAAGGGAAACAACGTCGACTTGACCGCGGCGAAAGGGAAGTACCATCCAAAGATCAACATTATCAAGAGGTTGATTGCCAAGTTCCACAATACCAACATGACGAACAACGACATAAGAAGCAGATAGGCTAACTGGATAGCGTGAAAGGGACACAAAGACCAAGGCGGAGCCGGGCCTAACGCGTATCAGCCGCAACATACGAGGTCCTTCGGCCATATTCGCCATTAACTCCTCTGCAAGAGGCTCAACTCCGAGATAGAAATCATCGCGTGCTGGATAGTCTCTTCGTCGACCAAGCTCAAAATACGGTCGAGCTTGGAGAGGGCCAGGTTCGCCCACTTGACTCTGTACGACAACAGCAACATGCGGTTCAATAGCCCGCCACAGGAGATAGGGCCCTTATACAGCTTCTTGTTGCACTTAATCAAGCTGGTGATGACGAAGAAGCCACAACGTTCCTAAAGACGATGAGGAGAATAGACCGGGGAACAATTTAAGCCCCTTATAGTTTACGTTTATTAGCTTAGTGGACTTTGTGTCCTTGCTCATCTTGAAGGCCTTCCACGACGCGAGCATTGGGATGGTCCTCGTGATACTACTCAAACCAGGACAGGCTGCACACAAACATCCGTGCCTACATCGTCTGCAGCAGCCACCCGAGTAAGTTTCACGAAGGCAAAAACAGCCTGGAAAGCTAAAATCAAGAAGAAGGATCATAACACCGAAACCAATAAAACTAATAATTCCTAAGGCAGCACCACTTCGGACAAATGAAAAGAAGGCAGAAGAAACTGCTTTGCCAAGCGGGGAATATATTTTGTTAAGAAAAGACGGAGCGCAGATTAAGAGTCTGGTCAAGCCGAATAATAGAAATGGATTTCATAAAAGCTTTAAGTAGAAATAGATCTGCTAGAACAGCTCGAGGGGCCAAACCCAGTTCAAGTGCTATATTTCCGCCACGGAGGCTATCTTATACCAGGCCTTACAGAGTACCTCTCCGTCCGTATATAGACATGATAGATATTAGTATGCAGCCCGTTGTCAATGTTCCACTTGTCTTCTTTCTTGCGGCTCGACTTCTAGACTTGCGTCTTCGAGTGAAGTTGTTGTTAAACGAGACGAGGAGAAGGGGGTGCAGTGATAGACGTGGTTCTCGTGTATATAAAAGGATTAGTAATAGCCGTCTCACCAAGTAGGAGCTGAAAGTTGACCTTGAACGATGGGTGGAAAACCGCTATGAATATCAGCAAGGCAGCTAGAACAGAATCAAGTCGGACTTATATGATTTACAACCTTTATACTGGAGTGGAAAGGCTTGTTCGACAGTATTATTAAAATCTTAGGGAGCTTGGGTCGAACATGTGCATTGCCCTTTTCGCTCTCGTACCTTACTATATCTGCGAGACTTGCAACATCGACTCGATGTTTATAGTTATTAAAACAGCTCAGTGGCATTGTCGTCAAGCCTCTCTTCATGAGTGTCGATAAATTCGTAGGCAGACTCGCCAAGGATGCCCTCTTTGGCAGGGATGGATGTCCCTGCGCGGCGGACATGCTCACTGTGGTTATGCTTTCGACCCAGCAGTATGTTCTCTAGTCTACAGCTGGTGTAAGAAACCGTAGTCGACTGGAAGACGAGAGGCGGGCTAAGGTGGTAGTTGGAGACGGGAGAATATATAGTGTTATCTTGTAAATAAAGTCCCGTCGCTGGGAAAGAGACATAACTTCTGGACATTTAAAAACCAACAATTTTTTTAGTCTGAACAAAAAGAAGAAGAGTATCTGAAAGGATATTATAGTATAACTGGTGTGTTTAAACATCATTTTGGAATCCCAACAGAAGTCCTGCGCACGTGGGCTCGCTCCACAACGCGGCTGCTGCAGCAAGAAGGCCGCCACGAACTTCTTTCCCTAGATGGCGCGAACGAGCCGGCCGTTCCAGCCATCGTGTAGTTCTTGGAATGGGGGGGGGGGTTGGGGTTGGAGCCTCTGGTAAAATACGAAAGGCGCTGGTGAAGTCTCTTTAGAAAATGTTCTTCTTACTGCGGATCTTCGATGAATCGCGAGCAGGGCGGGGAGGGGCGGCGGAGGGGACGTGAGCTGGGTTGATATTGCTAAACCTAACTCTAGTCTCTTTCTCCCGACTTCACGACTGCAATGACTAGCGATGCCAGAACGTATTCGATAATCTACAGTACATCTCATCGCATGATTGATCAGCCTGCGAACCACGATCTTCCTCCTCATTTCTGTCATCCCTGATCCTCCACCTCACTCTTGCGACCCCAATTCAGCTAATCTCCCAATGATACTGCCACTCAAGAGCAAGGGATCAGTGTAGACAAGAAAGCAGCTGCGCTAAAGTTAAATGGACAACTAGCCCAACACAGACTTGGAAACAACAGTAGAAACACGTCGCATCAGCAGCAGTCATGAAAGCCTCCTTCACCTCCCAGAAGGAGAGGCGATGAAGATCATCCGCGGTATGGCGATCCAAGCTTTCTTACCGGGGTCGCTGGAGGGTTTGAAGAGCTCGCGAAGGGCTTGCATTGCTCGATCTCGAGAATCTTGTTAGCGTGGGTGATTCTGAGGTGAGGACGACATGATGCAACTTACCAAAGTCGTCATTTGCCCATCTTGGTAAGATATCGAACCAACACTGAATGCTCAGCTCCAAGACACTATCCATTAGTATGTCTGCCAGCAGATGCTCCGGTAGGCCCGTTGCATATGGCCGAAGTAAGCTGGAGTCTAAGGACTTGTCCTGGGAATCATTGGTTCCCTCGGTGCTGCATGTCTTTGGTGAAGAGGATAGTCTTGCGGGCTCGGACTCTCTCTTCACCAAAGATGCTCGGGTCCGTACAGAGGTAGAACCACCCTCTCCACCAAGGCGCCCCCAAACATGGTCTGGCAGATCTTTCAGCCAGGCGTCTCCGTCCTTCGATTGAAGATAAATCTGGGCCAATTGGTCCCTCGATGCCTTCAAAATCTTTCGTGTCGTTCGCCATCGATCATAGATGTGCGCCAGTGGGGGTTTGCCGAACCAGTTCCGCTGGCGGGATTTATCAATATCGCGCTTTTTTGTGTTGCGGATATAGTCATCCAAGAGCTCCAAGATGCTTAAGATGTTTGAACGGCAGCTTTGGGGAAGGATATAGACATGATCGAAGTTGATGGACGAAACCCGTGGTGTGGAAATCGGACTCAGTGTACCCGTTCTCGATCCTGCTCTCCGATTCAATTCTCTGATTAGAGTATCTACCGTCCTATGCAATTGCTTCGTGAGGGCGGCGTGAGCTTTCAGCTGGCGTTCCGGTACCAATGATTTGTCGAAGGCAGGTGGGGTTTGACGCTTCGAAGAATTCGGAGAAGGAGGGCATTGGGGAAGAGGAAGCCTTCGGGGACGGCTTTGCGATGCTGATGCTGATGTTGGTGTTGGTGGTGGTGGTGGTGGTCGTCGCAGTGAAGAGCAGCCCCAAATCCAGAACAAGCTTCGCGGACCGTGCCGAGCCGGCACCCTCAGCCTCAATGGCACAGCCACAGCCACCATTGGAAGAAAAATACCGCGCTAGGCCAGGACAGGACAGGGATTCGAGTCAGCTGATATCAAACCTCAACTCACGCTGTTAATCTTAACCTTTGAATTCCAGCCTCAAATTCAACATCAATTTCAATCACCACCGGCTGATCCTCTCATAATCATACCTATACCCATCCATACCTTCTTCTCCCTCTTATGAGGTTTCTGCTCTTCCAAGGTACAGTACCTGATGAATCTGCTCACCGTACCGTCCGTACCCGTCGTCTGTTTGCTCCGCTCCCATTGCAAGGAGAGGTTCGTGGCCCAAGACGCATGCGGCCTCCTGAATGCTGCTTCTTACTTCTTTACTTGTATGTTGTCTCCCGTCCGCGTCCAGTGTCCAGCGTCGAACTGCAAGGCAGCAAGCACGTATCCTTACCACATGTCCTCAAGAGACCGAATTATCTAGCAGTCAGACGTCAACTTCAACTGCTGATTACCTTCTGACCCACTGTTCAGGCTCGTCGCCGTGATGCATTCTGCGATGATACTGACAAGGGAAACAGGCTCTTAGCTGAACCGATAGGGGCCAAACACTACAAACGACTATTCACAAGACTACTGGTCTTGTCCTGTCGTACGTCAATTAGGTAGATCACTTGGACCACCTCGCGTTGCACACTGCAAAACGGACCATTCACAAGGTTTACTGGTCTGGTTGAACGTCAAACAGGCGGATCACTTGGACCACTAGTAGTTGAGCACTGGAAATGACAATTTCATCCAGCTTGAGTCTTGAATGTTTTCTGGGGTAGCAAGTCTGGTATTGCGTAAGCATTGGTTTCGTGCTTCGCCTAAATCTCATTCCAGCTTCGAGGCTTGCCAAGCAAGGTGCAAACGAAGTTTGTTCCACGTATCGGCCAGTCGTAGTCGAAAACCATCGCTCACCGCTCACCGCTCACCGGTCGGCTCGTGGGGCGTTTGGAGCCAGACCAATGGCCTTTCTCGGTAAAGTACGTTCGAAGAAATTCCATTGGCTTCGAATGATCTTTAGAAGAGCTCGAAAAGACGTCGCCCACAGTTTTCCTTTGTACTGTGACCACAACACTCTTGACATATCAACCTTCAACGGGCTTTCTCAGCGCACCTTGCTACATTTCTGAAAACCATCTATTCTACCCAGCTGAGCGCCTGCTCGCGAGCCCCAATTCATATCCACTCCCTCGTCATGTTCAGAGTCCTTTTCAATCCATCAGTCCTTGGTGGTAGAAAGATGCTAAGCATTCCATCTCGACTCCGTTCTGTCAAGCTCTCATGTAAGAAGCCCTGTTGATGCGCACACAACCCCTTCAGTACTGATATTACTACAGCTGACTTGGATTGGCCGATCTCGATGTTGCGACAATCTCGTTACCTCTCAACCGATGCTCGCGACAAGATTCCCACCATTGTCACCCTCACACGGCATCCTCTCGACTTCTGCCGAGCTACCTCATGCCTAGCCAATGCTTCTCAGCAAAGCACCGTTTCGTACTCGACTCAGGCTGGCTTCCGCCCCCTCACATCAGAGCCGTCTCTCCCGGAAGGTTCTCATCAGTCTTTTGATGCCTCACCACACACTCGTCAATTCTCGATCAGACCTGCTCGCGAAGTCCTCCCAGCCACTCTACCCAATATCCAACGTCCTTACTCTGAGTATATTGTCCCCACCATGCAAGAACTCCTGGAGAAGTTATCTCATCTCGATCTCTTCAAGATGACGACCTCTCAAGTTGCTATTTACGATGACTACCTGAACGAGTACTCATGTCCCGAGGATCCTGAATTCCACATCGACATTGGCCATGGTCTCAAGATTGGCATTGATCAAATCTATGATGGATCATTGCAGCCTACTCTCGGTCCATCCAGAGGATCAACCAGTCCCATGAATGTCCGCATGTACCGCTTCTGGATCCATCTACAACACAACTCCGAAGCCGCTGCAGCCGACATACCCTACTCTGTTTTAGGATTGGTACTTGGTCGCATCGTATTAAGCGAGTCGCAATTCACGTATTGGGTCGTTGCAATCGACCACAAGGGTTGTCTGTGGGCCTTTCATACTGAGGACGTCGATGTCGAGGAGAGCAATCGGTGGGTCAAAGACGAGGAGGAGGCTATGTATGATGATGATGATGATACACTTGAGACACCTCCTACCTACTCGAAGATGCCAGAATTATTCGGCTCTGATTACTCGCCAGTCGTCAAGTTGGGCCCCTTGGCTACCGTTTTGAGTGGAAAGCGAGTGTTGGATCCTGTCGTCTTGTCGGGTGTCCACTCTTGGGAGTGTCATTGGGAGCCTCAACCCCCATGCAAGCCAGAGCATCCCCCAATCGTCCTCAGATGTCGTTGAAGAGTCTGCTGGCCCGTCAAGTGTCTCGCCTGAGATTATGCCTTTAAAGGAGTCTCACACAAATCCTCGGGAGCCTGAATTTGAGTGTGTTAAGTTGATTGGGATCTTGGTTGAGTGGCAGGCAATGGTTTGTATTTGATGTACTCTAATGATAAATCTCCACTCAGTAGCAATTGAACATTTGCGCGAACATTTGAGATCTCCTTTATCCTTCGTCTCTTCACGAGTTCAGCCCCTGGTCGCATTTGTCTTACGCCTCTATCCTGCACCAAGCGTTTCCCATCTCTACGAATCCAGTTCTACGACAATACTAGAAACACCCCAAGAGTTTCATTTCCTTCCTCCCCTGCTACAATCCTATCACCCGTCGGCATTGCTCCTCCACGAATTGCCGCTTGCTGGTTTTTAGACCGGCATGCCTGGGGAGACTTGACTTGATCAACTCGCAGGGAGGGGAGTCTCGCACCATAGCTCGATCTTGTACTTGCAATCGCTGCGGGTAGGGGAATACCATCGGAGGATAACATGATCGAGGTGAAGCCTCCTTTCGCCTACCCCCGCCTTGATTCCTCACTACATCCTACACTTTGTGAGTTAGCCTCGATTATAAGGTAAAAAGCGCACAGAAATTTTACGACGTGCTCCGCCAACTTCCAATTGATCTTAGGCTGCTGTCTCTACTAGAGAAATCTTGTGTTCCCGCCATCATTTTCCTGTCCTTGGCTATACTGTAGTTGGCCCTGACTAGGTGTAATCTGAGAAACTGTTATCTTCCCCAAAAGGGGTACTTCCATTTTTTCATTGGCAATACATTTTAGCACTTACCTACTTCATTCCACCCCTATCTTCTATCATGTCTTTGTACAGCTTTCCAGCATCCGATATGTCCCTCGATTCTTCAGATCTTTTTGCCGTTCCGGCCTAGCAAATGGAACCAGGGGGGGTATCACGTAGATGGCCACGCGCTGGGCCAGAATGGAAGCCAAAGAGTAACCATTAAGGTACCAAGGTAAAGTAAAACTTCTCAGTCCAGACAAAAAACACGCAAACATGCTCATTAGATAAACATAAATCAGGCGCCGTCTATTCTCAACAAATGGTCAACACTAACTTCATATACATGTATACAAGCGAGGTAATCGCGAAGTCCCTCGCCATCTCCTCGTGTAAAACAGGTCTTTTTGACGACCAACTGAATAGATACCATCAACAGCACTATTAAAAGCCTTTTAAGACTTTATCTCATACGCCCACACTGTCTCATTACCCTACAGACTCATCTATCTACAGTCTCCCACCCGAACGATCTGCCTTATCTCCACATTTTAACTGCATGAAGTTCTATCGAGGAGATAAGGCCGGTCTGCTGAGATTTTGCTAACCGAAGAACCCTACCGCAAGCGATTGATTCTAATAAAGCCGTGCATAATCCTTACTTTTTTAGCCTTTATTATCACTTTAATTAGCAGGCAACCAACGATCTAAATGTGCCTCGTCCAGCTTACCGACACGAGTAATCTTCTTGTCTCTTGGTCCTTTAATCCCTTCCTGGTTAATGTAGTGTATGAATAACATATGAAGTATTAAGGGATTTAAGGCTGAGTTTTGAGTCAGAAGTTAATACTTCGCTGGCTAATTAAAGGAATAAATAAGAAGAGAAGTAGTAAGACCAAACACAGTACTAGTCGATTAGGAAGTATATTCGGGCCGGGGAAGAATCTCGGGCTGTCTTATTGTAGAGATGCTTCGGGACAGGACAGGGCCGATGCCAAACAACAGACTTGCTATTGCATTATTTTCTTTTCTGGAGTTCTATACAGACAACTGAAGTTTTTTGCATGATCTACGTAACACATCATAACCTTGTGGGTCATTGGAATGACCAGAGTTCAGTATTATGGTCATTCCGACTAAGAACCCAAAGGAAATAAATTAGCCTTAAGAGTGGCCTACCCCCATGACCATGGTGCCCTATCTGGTGGACAGTCTTGAGCTGCACGTTTGGCAAATACTCCCAGGTGTAGGAGTAAACTTGAGGTGCCGCAACTATAAGGGCCAATGAAGCAGCCTATAATAATTAAAAACAAAAGCAGTAACGAAATAGTTAATCTGAAATTCTGGCATGTGATAGCAAGACTAATCAAGATGCTGAGCTTATGAGAGCAGACCTAGAAACCGAGGCGTATTCGATTCTGCAAAATGTCCTGTATTAAACAAGTACGTTTTCACGTTTCTTTGCTTATGTAGATCGACTTCATAGTCGTATATCTTTGACCTGTCTTATTTAAAACTGGGCGAATAAATAACTGAGATTTGGTTTAGAGCTATTAAAGTTTGTCGTAGAGAGGAGGTATATTTACAAAACTTAGGCGTGGGTAGGGATACTTAGATATTCAAATAGCCCTTTGAAATCTGCAGATTTTATCCTAATACAAGAACTGAAAGTTATCTGGATATCCGCCAAGGCACATCTGAGACATCCACGCCGACATCTGGAGGTTCAGGAGACTACCAAGTCTAGAAAGGAACGAGCTGAAAATCGAGTTGCTTCGAAAATCCAGTAGCGGGTCTTAGCATTAGTTATAAAGATAATTTATCAAGTTAGCGAAAAGCTAGTGCGTAGTTATTGAGAACAGTGATATATCATCATTTTTTTCTAGGCTGCGAATATCTTAAATCAACTAATAGCACTTGCATGAATCAATAACGCGTCGAAGGTCTGTAAAGGCTCACCGGACCTTCGCAACATCAGTCTGTCATCAGATGACTCGATGACTTCAACGGATTAAGAGTGATGTAGCTAAGGGAAGTCTTTTTGGAAGCTACAGAAATTGTGGAACGCACTGAGAAGCTACTGGATTTAATAAAAAGAAGATGTAAAAAAAAAAAAGGCAGAGCAGTAATTAAGTACTTGGAACGGCCTGCTAAGCATGAGCATGCATCCCGGAGGATCTCGGAGGGATATGTATATACGTTACTTTTGTTACAGCTGTGTCATTGCATGCAAGTATCGAATACATCTTCCTAATGTGGCATCAAGTGAAGCAAGTTGTCATTGGGGTATCATATATCGTAGCTATCTTTGTTCAGCGCCTGCACATGCCAATACTCCTTCCTTATAATCGATAGCCGAGTCCTTTTCCTACTGTGACATGCTTGCACCAAATAGCTACTACCAGTCAAACGACACCGCCCTTCTGCAGCTTATCCTATCCTCGCAATTCTCAATATCTCCTCTTGTATATGCTCATGCTTATGATTGGAACCTCCGAATATCCTTCAAACTCCGAATCTTTGTATTAGTTGATCGTTGACCGAGGATTGGTAAGGCAAGAGTCGGAGCTAAGGCTAGGGTAGAGTTTGAGGTCGGCGGCTCCGGGCTAAATATCTGCGCTCCATCATCTGTTTTCGGTGCCATGCTGTTCGTAGCTGGCGGGAATTGCTTGGAAGTCATGCCAGCCATATTATTGGTATAACCAGATCTGAACCTCTGTTTCCGGATTTCGTGTAAGTTCATAGCATTGTTCCTAGTAAGGATATACTGTACTACAACAGGAGAGAGTCAGTAAAGGAAGGGCCTACAATAATTGTACGATCCTCGCGCACGTACATTGGGTTTTGGAATCATCATCCTTTGTCATATTCGCCGCCGTGGGTACTGTACAAATAAGACTGTTGTCTGGGATGCGCGCCGGCACATTTGAGGATCCCGATTCTTTGGCAGTTGTAGAGGACGCCTCGCGGGTGCTCGCTGACGGGGGGGTTGGGCCTGGAATCGAGGCGAGGCTTGTGGCGTTAGAGGGATCGTCAGGAGGGTCCTTGCTTAGTGTTTGGTCTGACTGCGGAGAGGCAACATTCGCAAAGCTTCCGCTTGAAACTGGTTTCTTCCGAGTCAGTCCAGCGAAAGTTAATAAAGGGGAGGCATTCTCAGTCCTACCACTAGCACTGGATCTCCTCTTCGCAGCCACCTCCGGAGATATTTCCCTCACGATTTCTCGCGCCCGCTTGTGTGCCCGCTGCTCCTTCACAAGTCCTTGTTTCTCATGCTGGTCTATCCGCTGCTTGTTCGTAGTTCCGTGGTCGATTTCGTGGTCCTGCTGCGTTGCATTTCCATCTATATCATTGCCAGGTTCCAGATCACCTATGCGCGGCTTGATAATCTTCTCCTTAGCATCCTTCCTAACCTTGGACCTCTTGACTTTACTCGGAATTGAGCTGTCTACTGTGTCGGTTGTGGCCCGGCGCCTCTCTCCTCTCTCCCTAACATCAGGTTGCTTCTCGCCATTTGCTTGGGTCGTTTCGACAGTAGGGTCTGCCTTCGTCGCGTCCGTCAAGCCATCACTCTTAAGTATGGATCTGCTACTACCACAACCGCTCGCCATCTTCCTCTCCACTTTCCCACTTGTAATATTGGCATCCAGCTGATCTCCAGGCAAGTCATCACCCCCGTGAGTCCCTGCCGAGCGCTCCTTACGAGTCTGCGAAGCAATATCCCTCAACACATGGCTACGAACATGCGACGCAAACTTCTTCAGTATTGCCTCAACCTTGTCCCGCTCGGGCTTCTGATCTTTGATGTATTCCCTTAGCACAGCTATTTCGCGGATTGACTGCTCGATGGCGTCTCTGACGATCTTCTTGTTCTCTGGCAGACTCAATGTGCGATTTCCTTCAGTCGCAATCTCGGTGATCGTAGATAGATGGCGCTCGAAGATACGTGTCAATGCTTCCTTGCATTTGTTAAGTTCAGGCCCGTTGAGGTGGAGTAAGGATTTCAATTCGACGTCGGTATAGCCAGGCATGATGGCGGCGGCGTTGATACAGCTGGAGGAGGCGTGAGGTGAGGTAGGTAGGGGCGTCAGCAAGGGGGGGGGAGGGGTAAGGCTGCGACCGCGAGGCTGTGAGGCTGTGAGGCTGCGAGGCTGCGAGGCCGGGAATTCAGGAAAGTTCGTGGCGTTGCAGCGCAGCGATGCTGGGCATTGCAGATGGTTGTTTCAAGGTTTCGAGGTGCCTCGTATGTGCTGAGGACTGATGTGGTTGTTGGGTAGAGCGTTAGAAGTAAGGAGGGTGGGTGGATTTTGTGAAGGAAGCTCCTGGGGAACCTCATCTGTAGGTGCGACAAATGTCCCTGGAAAGGAAGCTGACTAAAGCTCAACTATAGGCGCAACAATGTCTCGGAAGGGAAGCTGACGAATCTTCCCTTGCGAGTTGCCAGCATTGGAAGGCCGGAGTTTTCCAGAACATTGGCATCTGCGTGCAGTCCACAAGTTCTTACATCCAGCGCACGCAAACCCACGCAACTTCTATCTTCTATGCTAAAGTAATTGATCTCGTGGTTAATATAGTATTATGATTACCTTTGATTAGCTTTAAGTTAGAAAGCCTAGTTGCAGGTGGAAAGTAAGGCTAGGTAGAAAGTCAGGGTGGGTAGAAAGTAGAAAGTTGAGAGAGGTTCCGTTTAAGCGGGCCGTGGCAGCAGGTGAGTCATGTTCCAAGCCAGATTCCCACTGCTGGTTCAAAGGAAGTTACTAGACATGTGTGATATTTTTTACTAAACCAAAAGCAAGTGCAAGTATTTTAAGGGGCGTTTCCTCTTCTAGGACCCCGCCTTCGTTGACATGAACCCAAGTGGGCGAGGGCCAAATCTAAGGGTAGTAAATGGCAAGTGCGTTGATGAGGAAGAGACGCCGTGGGAAGATGACTAATTATCTTAAGAGGATTCCAGCTTGGAATGGAAGTGATTTGAAGGAGTAGGTTAGGAAGTTCAAGTGAAAGTGAGTCAAGGAAATAAAAAAAATCACAGATAGAGGATGATTTGTTATCCAAATAGAAAGTAGGTGGAAATGAAAATGGAAAGTAGAGGTGGGTAGAAAGCAAAAATGGAAAGTAAGGATAGAAAGTCAGGATGGGAAGTAGGGATGGGTGAAAAGTCAGGGTGGGTAGAAAGTAGAAAGTAAGGTGGATGAAAAGTGAGGGTGGATAGAAAGTAAGGACAGAAAGTAGGGGTGGGTGGAAAGTCAAGTAGAGAGTGAGGGGAAGGGAAAGGATGGGAAAGGAAACAACTTCCTTTAGCAAAGTTCGTTGTTGCCTCGCTAGAAAGTAATAGGGGCAGATGACAAATCTTCTGGAGATGGAAAGTCCGCACCGCAATGTTCACTGAAAGATGTGCCAGCTGACTCATATTCCTAACGCCCATTTCCTGAGCGCCAATCTCTTGGCAGTCTCTGCCAGCTGATTCATCTTCCTTCTCTTTCCCAGTAAAGTTCCATTACCCAGCCTTACTTCCAATGGCTGATGGAAGATGACTGTGTACCTAAACTACCAATCAACACTACCATCATCCACCTCTCTTCCATCCCATGGTCTGACATCCCACTAACTTAGGAGCCACCTTACCGCAGTCAAATGATCGCAACAGCCTCGCCCCACTACTGAACTCTTCAGCCTCGCCACTTAGACGCGCAGTCATGTCGACTCCTTCCCCTGCCCCTGTTGATATCGACGCCATTATTCGTATCGTCGAGCCGGTGGCAGACCTGAACGCCGTGAGTCGAGCAGAATGCGTATCCCGTCTTTCTGCAAAGCACTCACGTCTGCAACAGCTTCCCGAAACCCTCCAAGCCCTACGCCGATACAAAGAGTCAATCACCCAATTCGATGCCCAACGAGATACAATCGAAAGGTACGAGGCACAAATTCAAGCCCTCGAGCGAGAGAAGGCTGCCGCGGAGAAGCAGCTGGCTAAGGAGCAATGGACGAGCGTTGCATACCGTTGGGCGGAAGCGATGAGCAGTTTTACACCCGATCTTCCTGCCGGAGCATCTATCATGGACATTCAGGCTTTGTTCCAGGCCGCCAATCACTTGGTTGCGCCGGGCTGTAATATGGATGCCGTCGTGGAGGGTTTAGATCAGGATCTGGCTTTACATAATATATGGCTTTGCTTTGGGATAGTAATGCGTGGGGAGGCTATACGGGCCCGGGAAAGCTTGCAATGTTCGGGAGACTGTACTGGTCGGAGGTGTGTAGAGCTTCTTTACGAGAAGGTAGCGGGGAATGACCAACAAGTCTCTGTCGGGATTTACTTGCGCTGGGCCAGTACGAGTCCTTCATGAGGTTTTCGTCGGGGCCTGGCAGATATGAACCAGGGCTTGGCTGCATCATAGTTAGGGTGGCGGGCTGGAGTAACTTGGATTGGACCGGTCGCATTATGAGGGATGGCGGTCTGGAGTATTAGGTTGAGGATATCATACTGTGGTTAGTTCCTTGACACGAGCGAGCTTTCATTTGGTACAGATTATGTCCAAAGATCAGACCAGTCAGTATGATGGAAGGCTAATGAAAAGCAGGTCCGGAACAGAGATTAGGAGAATGTGAATTGACGTTCTCTTGCTACTTTGAACGCTCCCGCTTCCTGACGTCCTCCCTCTCATCGTGCGGCACAAAACATATTACCAAATGGGGAGGATCCTTCCGATGTATGGAATCGTATTGTGGGGCCACACCGACTAAGACGGTTGACTGAAGGATATGTTACGTCAGATTCATCGCACAGCACAAGACATGTTACTACATAGAGGAATGGACCTTCCAATCTCTGGCATCGTGTTGTGCACACCAATCGAGCAGGTTGATTAAAGGATATACTAAGTCAAATTTGCTATCAAAGTCTTCTCCTCGCTCTTCCTCCTTCGTTGCTCTCATACTTTGTCTCCTCCAGATCCTGCTCCGTCTGAGTATAGAATCCATACAGACTCTCCAAACACTGCATATGCGACTTGATCCCCCACTGCCCCTTTACAGCCTTCACATTCTTCAAATGTCTCTGGTAATTCTCCAACTCAGCACGCATATTTCAAGAACTGTGATTGCAGGGCTCTCGCATGTTCCACGCTTATAGTTCGTATCCTATACGCCCTATATAATACCTTCCGCGGTTCCCTGACCTCTCTTATCTCTTCGTGGTTATTGACCTGTCCCCAGTGCCACCACTTCTTCTCGGCTCTTTTTCTTTTATACTCTGCCTTCTGTTTCGCATTCATCTGTCCCTCGATTCTTGTTATTTGCAGATTCACCTCTTCGTAGGCAGCTTTCGTCTCTTAATCTGCCAGAAGGATGTGGCTCGTCGTATTCAGCAGCCGATCCAGAATGAGCATTACCGTTTCGAGTTCAGACTCTTATTCCTTGACGAGCACGCGAAGGTCCTTCTGTCTCTGTGGATCGAGATGCGATATAGTGTTTCTTAGTGCCGAAGAGGACGGAGCGGATCTGAAACAGTAATAGGACAAGGTTACCTGGGACACGGCTCAAAAGGCCTACTTGCTTTTGTAACGTTAGGTAAAAGAGATTGCGAATAGACTGCACGAGGAGGGTATGCTTCTTGTCTCTTGGATTGACAGGCTGCCAGACGAAAAACACCTCGCCCCCCGCTTCCATTGATGGATGATACTATTCAGCGTCTTGCTCTACTGGGCTAGGCTCCACCCTCGTTCAACAATAATCTTCCAATCGCTCATACTGCCAAAGCTAAAATTGGTATTCAATGAGTCGATGTTAGCTTCCCTCTCGGGCCGACCAACTTTCACAAAGCAAGCGTACGCTGGTGTCGTATCAGGTAGTGATCGGATTGTTATCGGGGGCCCGCAACCGAGAGAGACGTATCTGGAGGTTGTGGATGAGAGGAGGAGTATGATGGAGGGATTGGCAGCGATGACAAGGAAGATAGGAGCTGGCGGTAGGTGCTAGTAATGCTGGGAAAGGGCGTTGAGAGAATGAAGGCGCATATCACTTCGGGTGCTATATCGATGACTCCGTCCAAAAAAACGGAAAGAGAAAGTAGAAATTGCACTAGAAACTCATGAAGCCTTTAATGAAATGATCTTCCAGAAATCCTGTTCTAATTCGTCCACAAAGCGATTTTGGATCTCGACAGCGAAAAAAAAAAAAAAAAAACCCGGCATTGCAGTTGTTCAGGAGCCTTCTTCCTTTGAGGCTTCGAAACTCGTCATCTCGCCATGCTCTGGCCTCAGACGAGGCTGGTTGGAGTCTTTGGCTAGAATGCAGTATCGAGCAGCAAAAGGTTAAGCGAGTAAATCCCCCATCCCCACCTTACTTTTGTTTGCGCTGCTCAGTTTTATACTTTGTGGCGTGTACATGCTGTTCACACGTCTCCAGCTATTTGCTAGCTTCTCTTGGACAGTTACATTTTGATTGGAGGGAGCTGAACAAAACTGCATGTCTTCAAGCCTTCGCCAAGCCTTATGAGTTCAGCTCCTTCAGCCACCACCACGAGATGGTGGGGACCTTCAAGTCGGACGGCAAGGCAGACTTTCGCGATTCGGCTTTCTTTAAATCTGTAGAAGCCTGACCGCAGACTTTTGGGGATCAATCTTCCTCGCCCAAATCTATCTGTTGGCTTTTTCTTCTGCTTTTTCTCTCGAAAGAAGCGCTGTGCAGTTTATTGCGTATAAGTCAAAATCCTACGGCAATCGATCAAGCATAGCCGCCGCTCCATCGCCCACGGCATCAGCGGGCGCATACTCGTACTCAGCAGGCAAGGAAACCATGCATGAAGGGGTATGTGGTCTCCACGACTCAAGTACGGCGATAAAACAAACCCCTGAAGACAGATACAAGCGAACATGGTACAAATACGGCGAGGCATTGTTCCGGAGCATCGGTCTACAAGCCTTCAATACCTGGCTACCCTGGGGCCGAAACTCGGAATTTCCAAAAATCGCAATAGAGCAAAACAGATGGAAGGTTGTAATCAGATCTCTCGTACATATTCTCCCGGTCGCTGCTTGCATATCCTTACTAGTACTCGCCAGCAAAACGACCATCGTAGGGCCCAACTCCGCATTCTCGGCCCTACAATTCGCAGCCAAGTTCCACGAGATATTGATGCAGGCTTCTATTGCAACGATCTTGCTCTCTCATATTCGGTATGAGATCACGAAGGATGGTCGCGTGCCCTTCGGGTCGCTGTTTGCGGCGGCTCAGATCTCGAGTATTGGGTTTATTTGGTCGCCTGAGATGATGGGGACGATGAAGAGTAACGGCATGGTTTGGACTAGGAGGCTGCTTCTAGTAGCGCATGTTCTTTTCGCGATCTTGTTAGCTGCTTCTGTGGGTCCTTCGAGTGCTATTCTCATGCTTCCTCGACCGATACACCCCTTATTCGGAAAGTGTACTGCAACACTTCCTACTGCTGTGGAAAACCTGTATCCTTCTCGACTTAGTCTGGAGACTCCCGGGATAGCGTAAGTAATCTTCCTTCCCCATTTTGAATTCAAAGTTTTGCTGATGAACCGACAAGTGATTTTGCCGCAATAAGCAAATTATACGACAATCTCGTCAGCCAGGATCGTTTCTTCTCCGTTCACGACACCACCGAAGCTGCCTTGGGGGCACCGATTAAGGATGGCTTCAGTCTACGAATGCTGAATTCGTATGAGTCGGGATTTGTCGTTGCAGCACCTTTGCAGATGACAGCTGACGCTTTGAGAGCATGCGGCAATGCGGCATGGGGAAAGTATGATACATCTATGTCGCTGGAGACTAAGCAGCCATTTGTCTATTTGAATCTGTGCGATACCATTCCTATCATCGACATGGAGCCATCTTCGCCCCTCAAAATGAACATGGGCTTCGGGGGACACGGTGTGGGATGGATATATGCGGACCTCAACATCACACTTCAAGAGTTCAACGACGCATATAATGCATCTAATAATAGCTCCCACGTTATGTGGGTGCCTCCACCGACATATCCTGGCTTCCAATCTTCTATAGTTGCTGTCGTTGGCCCGAGTCGGAAAATAATAGCTGGGGGAGTAGCATGGTACGCGACGTGCTCGATCGATGCAGCTTGGCTTCCTGCTACCGTTAACGTCACCGATCACTTCCAGGTGCAGTCCTATCTCACCAAAGAGAGTAGTGCTCTCTTAGAACAGGTCGGCAATGGGGACCCCAACGCCGCCTATAGGATCTCTATAGATCCGGCCTGGGCCTACAATGCGACCGCCAACGTACATCTCTTTCAACAACTGACGGCATCCACATCCCCGTCTACCAGCCTTGCGGACGTGCTAGACCTTGGCCAAACTGATGACCAGAAGCCCTGGAACGGATCAAACGCTGTAGTGCCGCCTGGAATCAGCCGCCTCGCCATCGGAGGTATCATATCCACAGCCATGTCAACCGCTCTCACAGTGCGTGCCGCTAACATCACACACTTGAACACCACCTACTCTCGAACCGCCGGCGAAAACTGGCCGCAGAGCATCTTCACAGCCAACATAACTTCCCTCCCCCAAACCACCGAATATCGAGAATCCACATTCCGGCCTGGCATCCTGACGCTCTCCGACTCCGAAGCCCATCTCCTCACTGTTCCAGACCCGGCTCGTTCGTTCGACATCAACGTCTACGGGCGATCGCTCATCGGCTACACCTTTGAATCACTGCCCGTCAAACTCGCGACTGCGATCCTCTGCGTTTACTGTCTGTACGTGCTGATCTCTGTTGTTGCGAGCCTGGTAATTGGAATAAGTTCGAATAGCTGGGACTCAGCTTCGGAGATCACGGCTTTGGCGTTAAGTTCTACCCCGCCAAAACATCTAGGGTCGATCAGCGCCGGGTTGCAAACGCTGCGTATGTTTCAGGAACCTGTTGGTGTGCTGGTTAATGAGAAGGAGGAGCTGGAGTTGGTGTTTAGAGACGCTGGTGGTGCTGATAGCGGATTTGGTGCTGTAGAACGGAATAGGGAGTATTGATTTTGGGCGTTTTGGATGGTGCTGCATTGTAGACCTTTGTGCATTGTTTAGGAGTTGGATTTTTAAGAACTAAAAAATAGAGCAAAACCAAGAGCAGTTCAAAAAACAAGATATATACAATGATAGCTTCCATTACAGTGGGTTGTCTTCACCGGGAAGACCAGTATTAATGAAATTTCCATGCCAAGATTCTGTTCGCTTCTGTGCAACTATGCCACAACTACTGAATTAACATGATAGCATGACTTTAAAAGGAATGCAGCCCTGAGCCATCCGGAAAACAAACTCTTGAAATATCTCCATGCAAGTCTTCTCAACCTAGTCTTTTGGGAGAGCTTATCTTCTAGAAGCAGTCTGCTAGAAGCTAGTCGCGTCCAGACGATAGGCTCTTCTAGAAGAAAGTTTCTAGAATACTACTAACAGTTTTAAAGATTGCCTCTTCGAGAATACTTCTTTAGAACATTTCTTTTACAGCTCTTATCCTTTTACAAACTGTTTTTTACACGTATACACTTTTTTGAATTTCTCTTCTAGAAGCCTTCTTTTGTTAAACATAATATACTTCTAAAAACTTGCTTTTAGTAATAGTACGCGTTTAGAAGCTCTTACCGTGACATGGCCATTCGTCGCACTAACTATAGTATCGCTATAACTAATTTGAATGCCACAGCAGAAGGGAGCAAGAGTAACTGCTAGATTCCTCTTTTGGATAATTTTCTATTTATTTAAGTCTATCCTAAGTCAAGAAAACCGCTACCGATTATTAATCTAAATTTATTTTAGTTAATAATCTAATTCTATTAGACTAACACCTTCCTTAATGTATTTTCGTGTTAGATCTCGTAGCTGATCTCGGATGTTATTATAACTAGAAACTTTTAGTTTATTAGCCTTCACTTAACCCCTAGATATAAGTAGCTTACTTATAATAAACATTTTTCTTTCCCTATCGTTATCGTTTGACTTATAGATTTAATATTTTTAGCGTCTTTTATATTTATCTTAAGATTTTATAGTTCTAATACCTCTATTTTATATTATATTACATCGACCTCAGGCTTTTTATTATACTTTTTTAATACCTCTTTAAGGAAGATCCCCGATAGTAACGCCACGCATAAATAAATCATCGCTCGGTTATTAAAAGGGAATATAAAGACATTATTAAACTCTAAATAAATCGAGATAAAGAGAATTTATATATTAGTTATACGATTAATCGCGAGGGTCTAGAGATTTATATAATTATTATTTAACTTATTGTCCTTTAAGACATTATTTAAGAGTGATTAAACTACCACCGCATTGGTTGGCCTCGTTAATAATTAGAAAAACGCCGTATCTAAAGACTTACTTTTGTATTGAATCTACTGAATTAAATAGATCTGGCGAGCCTACGACGAGAGTTGTAACTATAAATTAGTCTCTCTAAGTATAACAAATGCGCCGCGATATTAAAACCGCTCGTTGTTATTAAAATACTCTTGCACTAGACCCCTCTAAGGCTCGATAAGAAGATCCATGATTTACTACTTATCGGGCCCTACGATATTATTATAAACGAACGACTTTACAAGAAAGGTCCAAAGCTAATAGCGGGTATTCACAGATTAATATAAGTGCCGGGATTGATATTTAATAGCTTTTAAAATAAATATAATAATAGGAATAAAACAAAGTTGTAGACGCTTTTAAGCTACGTACAAATCATTAAGACTTAACCGAAGTCAATCGGATTTTTAATATTAGATTTTGGTCTCATTCAAAAGCTAATAGCTTATAATATAGCAAAACAAAACACTTCTCGACCTTACCTACTTTAATAATAGTTAAATAACTAAGCTAAGCCTTTCGAACAGTGTGTAATAGAAAAGCGTATAACGTAATAGTTACAAACTCAATTCGTTAAAAAGATAATCCGAGTAATAAAAAGAAGAAGAAGATATATTACGATATCGAGATTAAGAAACTAGTTAAGGTAGTTGATATATTTATTAATGAGAATTTAGTAGTTATACTTGCGATTAAAGAATTAGAAGATTCGGTTATTAAGGAAATATTAGAAGATAGGTTCAATATATAAGAAGAACTTAAGAAAGCGAAAATTAATAAAGATAAGCGATAAAGTTGTATTAATTAGATTTAAGGAATAAAATTAATTGAGAATAATCAGTGTGACAAATGAGTAGAGTAGAGTAGAGTAGTAGACGCTACTCTACTCTACTCTAGTATAAATAATCTACTACTCTAACTCTACTCTACTCTACTCTACTACTCTAGAGTAGTACTCAAGTAGTAGTTACGTAACCTTAATCTAGCTGAAATCAGACTAGAAAGCGAGAGCATTACCTAAAAGTAGCTTAGCTTTAGCTTGTCTTGCGTAAAACCTTCGAGTATGAACACGTGCCCAGAGAAAAATATATAAAATAACTTTATAACTAAGTAGTTTATAAGTAAAGTATCTTGCTAATCATAT
>MU270769.1:0-20955 GCA_021432625.1 Leptodontidium sp. 2 PMI_412
AACAAAGACTCTCGCTGATGATTCGGCCCACACCCGTGCTGCAATTGAGAAGTTAGCAGATGCGGGAAAGAAAGTCGTCGTGGTTACACACTCGTATGGCGGTGTCGTGGGGTCGTGTGCCGTAGAAGATCTAGGGTTCGCACAGAGAAAAGCTGCTGGCAAGGAAGGAGGAGTCATTAACTTTGTGTATCTGAGTGCGTTCGCTCTGCCGAAGGGCGTCAGTCTTCTCGACGCATTGGGAGGAAGTCCTCTGCCATGGATGAACTTCAAGGTACGTTGAACTCTACATCCCCAATCCCCAAGAGAAAGCTGCTCACAGAGTGTTCATCCAGGGCGATTACGTGACCCCCAATACCCCGGAAGAAGTCTTCTACCACGACATGTCTCCCTCCGAGCAACAGAAATGGACCGCACAGCTCTCACACACATCCGCTGCTGTCTTCTCGGGCAAGTCAACACACGAGCCTTGGCACCATATGCCATGCACATACATCTACTGCGAGGAGGATAAGGCGATCCCTCTTACCGTTCAGCAGGGGATTACAGGATCTATAGGGTCTAGTATCACAACGTTCAGTATCAAGGCTTCGCATTCGCCGTTCTTAAGTGTGCCGGATAAGTTAGTCGAGGGTATTAAGCTAGCGGCGAAGGTTGGACTAGAGAAGAGCTCGTAGGTCTGGTCGCATTTGAAATGTGACGAAGGATCGAATAGTGTATGTATAGAGTCTTGTATTAAGACCGAAACTCGACGTAGTGAACGTTAACGATTGGCATCAAGTCTGGCGAGCTCAGTGCCAAGTGATGGAAAGCCGACTGGCGAGCAATCTTAATCCTCCTTAATCTGTAGGAAGTATTAGAGAGGGGAAGGGACCCCCTTTGAATTGTCAGCCACCAGTATCCAGATTGGTTGGCGAGCGGCTAGAGAAAATAGTAGGGGGGTCATCCAGCGCCCATCAGTTAGAAGAAGCTTGCGCTATGATAAAGTTTGCCCCATTGATCTCTCCCGTAGGCGGCTGTCCGCCGAATCGAAAGGAGGTCTCGAAACATCTGACAGATAGACGTAGCATTGACTCGCATCCTGGTACCAGCGAAACATTGAGTTGATGGCCTCTGCGAGCTCGGTGCTATTCGATTTGTCGATACAACCAGGCGTCCACCCAAAAGTATTGTCCAAGATGATTTAAAGGAGTGGGAAGTGGAGTGTACTAAGATGGGAGATGTTTATGGGGGGGCTTACCTGGTCATCGCCGCTTCCATGGCCAAGAATAGCAGTGTCGGTTGTTACACAGGTCGGGAAAGCCATTTCATCAAGTTTTCACTCTCTTCCCGCGACACAGATACTGTGGACCTCCATGTGAAAGAGAAGGTCGACCACAAGATATGGAGAAACGATGAACCGTCTTGGCAAGATTGGCAATGCTCGAAACTGCCCTTGTTAAGCCGTGCCTGGGCATTTCAAGAGAGATTGCTTGCAGTAAGGACAATTCACTATACATCAGGAGAGCTCGTTTGGGAATGCCACTCATCAGTATGGCGTGAATGCGGAGACTTGAAAGACGGACACGACTCGTTTTTCAGGGCACCTGGTTTTAAAAACAAGATACGCACGTATGGTTAGGTATGGTAGTGACAATGAGAGATTGATGCTCTGGTTTGCCCTCATCAATCAGTACCAGGCGAGAGAGCTTTCATTTCCTAGGGATCGTATACCAGCTCTATCTGCAATTGCGAAGCAAGTTAATAGTTCTGGTATCATGGGCACGTATGTCTGTGGGGTATGGACACAATGGATGAGGCAAAGCTTGTTTTGGTGGTCAGAATATGATCGGGGCGCCAGTGAAAGCAGGAAACAGCGCTCACATAAGCGCAACCCCCAAATCCCAACATGGTCTTGGCTGTCAATTCAAGGGTACATCAACACTTGGAGCCCCGGTCCAGATCCAGTTGTGCTGGTTACAGGGTTTGAGGTTCTAGAAGATGAGGTTCAGGAGGACGTGAATGCATCTAGCTCATATTCCAGTGCAAAGATTGACCTTCGGGGCTTTCTCTGTATGGTCGAGCTGACCGCCATCGAGGAACCTGCAGAGGAGAAATTTTTTAAGATTCGAAGAGCAGGCGATGAGGAGCTTGAAAAATCTGCAATGCTGGTGCCCGATACCATCGACGATTTTGAAGTTCCTCCTGAGGAGCTCTCTTATAGAACGTTCTATGTCCTAAGATACTCACCAATCACTGTTTCGTTTCGCGACCAACCTGAGTATTGGAATTGCTTGGTACTCATAAGTTCAAAGAGCGAGATCGATGTTTTCAGAAGGATAGGCATCGCGGAAATCAAGCACGACCGGTTCAGAGATTGTATAGACAGAGACATAACGTTGGTCTAGTATCCATGGCAGATGTGAAGCCTGAAATTACCATTCCGTCAACAGAGCCTTGCCAAACGACGAAATACGACTTGTGAACTCGTTCTGAGCAATAGGGGGCATGAACTCATCGTTAGCTGCAACAGTATGACCATGTATATCATTATGAGGAGTTCTTTGCAGAATTGAAAGCCGTCAGTAAGAAAAGCTGGCATGCTCTCGAAGACTGCCCAGAACACGGCTTTGACGTATTTCTAGAGTGCAAGCCCGATGATCAAGGGCTTTCCGAAGTGAATTGTAATTAAGGTGGCTTTTGCACCTCACCTTTTGACATCGTGTCCAGCGTTTCAAAATGCCAGTCGAGCACACTAGGTTGAGCACCGTGTACTTGGATATTATGATGCGAGATGTATCCTGCTGAGAAGTCGTGTAACTTAGTATCTTCTACCCTAGCACGTGGAAGTAAAGGATGGGTAGGGTTGTTATACAACTGTATCGATCAAGGAAGCTGTACTGTATATGATTGCCCAGTCCTTGTGAAGTGACCAATTCTAAGTTGCCATTCTGGGCCCCCGAGAAACGAGTTTGTCACAGGCATTATGGAGATTGGCTTTCTATCTGGGGATGTGTCGTGCAACACAGGTATGCGCACGTGCCTAGCCTACGTAAGCAGGCCAGTTAGTTATAGGGGCAGTTGCAGACAGGAGCTCCCTCCTAGAAATTAGACACTTTTGCCACCACGTTGCAGCCACTGGAAGAGCCATGCCGGCTGTCGATTAGAGCTTTGCACGACAGGATGTTATCGTTTCATTGGAGAGCCGAGGAGCACTGTTCGAGACAGGGACGGGAAGGAGCTAGATTGTAGATTTCAAAAGGGGAAACGGATCAAGTATAGGACGTTTACTGCCAAACGTGTAAGCTATATTTATCTAAAAGCAAAATTAGTTAGAGAAATGTCAGAAAACCCGTTGGTGGTACTGTAGTTCAAATTGGTTCAAACAAACGGAGGTCTTGGGCACAGTGCGCAAAGGGGAGACACTAAGCAAATAGGTCGAAGTCCTGAAAGAAGTAGAATGCCTATATACGAGGATCTAAAGCTAAGGAGAGAAGGAGAGAGAGGGAGAGGCTGAGTATATATACAGAAACCTAGTCATGTGACGCAACCCGTGACTCATCATTGTCAGGTGAAGTGATAAGCCGGCCAGGCACCGGCCCAGCGCCGTAACAGTGTCTTTGAAGTGTTTCCAAAAACACGGATTTAAAATACACCGTTTTACCCTGGTTTATAACACCGGTTTTATTAAAACGGAGAAACCAGACAACTTTTGGCAAGGATTATCTGCTTAGTAATTTTGGATTAACGTTTTGCCGAAAGCCCGGCCCCTCTCTTCTTGTCGAATGTCGAACGAATGTCGAAGAACCTTCTCTCTAAGCTTTCAGCTTATTTCGAAGGCATTTCTTCCTAGCGCCCGAAAATCGGAAAAACGAAACGCCGAAGGCCCTGCGCTCTCTCTAAGAACCTTCTTATTTTAGCTGCCGCTAAAATTTCGAAGGCATGCCTTGGTACTTGCTAAGAGAAGAAGGTTTACTAAAAAAAAGCTTACCGAACACTCCTCCAGGGCAAATTTTTTGCGCTAGAGCGAATGAAGCTACCCAAAATTTTACAGAACGTGAGTTTATCTCATACCTGCATCTGACTCTCGTGATCTTACTATTCCTGATTCGTCCTCTGGTATGAAAATGACGTCTCCTCCCCCTCCACTCCTTACGCCTTTATATCTCAATTATCTAGCTCCCAAAAGCTGCCAGATCCAGATAGTACTGAGTGACACGCGTGACTCTTCTTCTAAAGTTCGAAGGGTTCGTGCGAGACGTAGGCTCGCACTCTCGTTATGGCAGGTGCGGGGTCGTTCTGCTCTAACCGAAAACCGTTAGTACTTATGTCGGTGCAGTACCGGTTCATGTACCACGCCGCATGTGTGAATATATTCAAAATGCGTGTATGGCGACAGAGTAATAAAGTGTGGTTCAAAATCTGTGTATTTTCTAAGAGAGTGCGAGGAGAGCCAGACTATATACTACGAACCACACCGAATCTCCACCGAAACCAGTCCGGCTAAGCTCTAACCCCTAACTTTGACCCGCACCCCCTTTTCCGGACCGAAGTATGCTCATGCAGGGACCTGTGGACCAACAACTTACCTAATTTTTACGCCACAGCAGCCATAAGGCTGGTGACGATTTCCTGTATGGTAGTAAGGCTTTAACGGTACGTGGCTATGACTGTCACGTTTGCAGCGCTCTGCAAGACGCTCTTGCCTGAGGCATGTACTCTAGCGAGAACGCGCTAGCCTAATCGGGAAGACTGTAGACGGAAAGGGGTTGACAGTGGGTCTCGTACGCCCCTGTATAACGGTAGCGAGTGTTTTCCATAAAATGGCATCGAATACTCTTATTTACCCCACAATTTTCCTTATATAGCGAGGTAAAAGCAAGGGGGTGTACGAGACCCACTGTCAACCACCTTTCGTACATAAATCATCGAGCTCGCTGCGCGACCTCTTCCTCCCTTAGTTTAGAATCGTCGAACGTCAATACCAATACATAGTTTCCGAATCAGTGGTGCTTTGACCGTGACAATGACCGACAGCGAACGAACACCAGGTCAGCGCTAATATCTACAAGTACCACCGTGCAGGCTATAGCGATGCCCTCTGATCTACATGGGATGATGCTACGCCATTACCTATGTTCGTGCTAACAACTATAACACAGCGAAAGCTGGTTTCACTCGGTACAAGTGATTGTAACGTAACTGCTATAGAAGATGCTAGAAGTTCAGTGGCAACACTAGAGTCCTATAAAGGCATATGCTTCCCTTGACCCTCAATGAAATAGAGAAATAAAGAAATAAATATTATGTATATATTTTAATATATAAATATTAGAACCCCCCAAGCCCCTCTTTGTCAAAGTTATGAAAATATAAAGAATATGAATTACTTGACTACGTTAGCGAGTGGCGTCTATCCGTGTCCGACGTCGGCGCCCTCGGCGAGCAGCAGCTGGACGACCTCGAGGTGCGCGTTCTTAGAGGCCCAGTGTAGCGGCGTGTAGCCGTATCCATCAATCACCTCGACCTCTCGTAGCTTTTGAATGTATAAAGAAACGAGAGTATAACAAATAAACCGAACACAGTAATGGCTACAGCTCTCTCGATAAAACTACTATCAGAATATTGGCTGGAGTCTAAAGTAATAATCGATCGCCGGATCATGTTGAAACTGCTATCAAACGTGTCAGGAGTTTGATGCTCTCGACACCAAGTAGCATTCGCAATTGTCTGATTGATACTTTAGCCAATCAATCCTTCTGAAGGGTCCAAACATACCTACTGAACCAGGCGCCGTACACTGCGCCCATCTCGTCCGCCCATTTGCAATATCCGCAAATATGTTACCTTTAGCGGCAAACTAATTCGCCATGATAGCCGCTTGGTACATGAAAAAAAAAGTAGATAACAGCGACAAAGGTCCCCAGAATCCCAAGAATATCGCCTACTCTCTGTACCCAGTTCCAGAACTGGGACTTTGGCTGTACGGCTAGAGTGGTCGGTGAACCAGACGCAGTTCCTGTTCCAGAACTCCCAGAACCCGTGCACCCTGACGATGGAGTTTGTACCTGCGTTGTCCCCCCACTCTGCATGGAGAGAGGAGATAATCCAGGCGCGCCGGTAGAGGACCCTCCTACAGATTGGCTGGGTGTAGCTGTAGTAGCAGCATTTTTTGGGCTCAGATTTCTCAATGGCACAGCATTAAGTCGAGTTCTCGATCTCGTAGCCATGGGGGACGACAACCAGACAAGTTTATGGTTGAGCTGGATTGAGCCAAGAGGCCGCGATGCGATTCTTCAGACCCGTTCTATGGTGATTAATAGATTGCTTTATTCTGCCGTAGTACAGCTGTGCTTAAGGCGGTCGTGAGTTGTGGCTTGTGGAGATGTAAGAAACCAGCAGACAGGACGAAGCGGGGAATGCAGGGTCTGAAATATTGCTAGCTGTAACGGTAGAGCTTGGATAAGACCTCTTTATAAGTACAGTTACTAGGTTGAGTTTTGGAGGGACAAGCTTGAGATGGTTGGCTAACAGGATGGCACTTATTAATGCGCAATATCATCGCGTTCATGACCACACCAATAGCCTTATGGGGAATTTGTTTGAGAGGGTGACATTTCATTGGGGGCTAATGTTTTATTGAAACGCCCCATACCGAATACCAACGGTTTTCCCCCACATTCTCGACCCCAAATCACAAAAGTCAGTTACGTCCTTCACGCCACCTCCATAGTGAATTTCTTAAGCAATAGAGTTCCAGAAAGAGGGGAATATTTACCGCTGCGATAATCAACCTGCTGTGTTCGATGTCTTCAAGTAAGTTTGCCTTTCTGATCCTATTTTTGTTCCGCTCGGGGTCCGTACCCCGGTCGTGCCTTATACTGATACTGATAGCTCGTCGGTGGTTGAATCAAAGCTCGAGTACTGCTGGCATCGCTGGGGGTTCTGTGAGGAGGAGGAGGCCGGCTTATTTTTTGGCACCCGTGAAGGTTGAATGTTTCTTCATCGTCTGCTGAAACTCGGCCTGGTTCTCGCTCATGATGTCGAGCGCCTGAAGCGTCCCACACTGCCTGAGTTGTACTCCTGAAGCTGCCGTCCTCATCGGTCTGCGGATATGACGAGAAGAAACTTGGGTTAGAATACTCTCGATCTCGCTTTTCTCTGACAGTAGAGGCGGCTTTGCGCCATTTGTCACCGTTGAGAAGTACATTGGCAGCGTCGTCAACAGCGAAAGGGAGGGGGGCGCCTGGTGAGATCTCCGCTGAAGTGGTGGTGCTGGTTCCGCCTGATTTCGGAGCATCCGCGTTCAACTTTTCCATGCGTTTTTCTTCTTCCTTGGCCTCGTGCGCAGCGCGAGCTCCCTGTGCTTCTTCGTCCGTGATGGTGACGGAGTAGCTTGGATTCTCCCAAGATCCGACGAGGGGGGCATCACCGCCTCCGGGAGAACTAATCGAATGCTTACGCAAAGCTGTCAAAATCGCACAAAGAAATTTATTGCGACGAGTTGCACGCAGGGTCTCATTCGACCAATTTGACTAATAGCAGTGTGAGCGGTGTAGTTGTGTGGGTGCAGGAGGTTATATCGCATACCTTGTGACAAATCTCTACTCTCAAGACAATCTCGCTCAAATTTCCGAGTGAGATCAATTCGACATCGACTTCGGGTTGGAAGTCACGCTTGTTATCGCGACTAAAACTTTGGAGTTCTATCTTCAGATTCTCGATGGCGTCGAATTTTGTCTTCGCGTTGATGGAAAAGTCATAACTCTCAGCCATGGCTTTGCTTCGAGATATATTCTTGATCCATTGGCTATTGTTGACGATATTGGGGATCTGGATACTGGCTCCACTATCCACTTGACGAAAGATGGTGGACAAAAGCGAAATATGCTCGATGATCAATTGGACGTTATTAATGTCAACACGATCGCCAACATCGTATGGGTGTTTGATGAAGATGAACACACAAGAGCCCAGGAATTCCTGTACGATGCCTGCGATAGCAAAGGACATGGCGGCGACGCTTCCCCATAATACCGTCACGCGAGAGGCGAGTGCCGTGCTGAAAAATGCGGCTGGACGCCGTTAGTGATTTTGGAATCGTACATTACAACGATCGCGAAGCAGGAGCGCAACGTACCATAGACAAGGATCGTAAGTAGTAGCACAATGAATGAGAGAATATTGTCAAGACTCTTGATAACCTGGCCAATATCATGCATACTTCGGTCTATGTATTTTCGATCTTGGCCGATTTGCAAACAAAGCAAATGCATTTCTTCAAGACTCACACCACCGTTGCAATCTTTATCCAATGCCTCAAATATCGCTGTTGCTTCGTCTTTACCATCCGGTCCTAAAACGTTGGCAATATCTTTCTCGTACAGCTCTCCTTTGCCGTCTCGGACAAAAGACATCCAAAGACGTCGAGCAAGAGCCTCGGAAGCCGCTCGAGTTGCGAATGCTTGTAGAACAATGGATTGAGCAGACTCTGGTTTCAGAATTCTCTTTCCGGTAAATCGGCTGACAGCACCGCTCATTGCCGCCGAAATTCTGTTTTCAACGCGACTGAATGGGCCAACTTCTGAACTTGTCCGAAGAGCTAAAGGAGCATTGCTAGAATCCGCAATTTTGAAATCTTCCGCGGCAAATTCTGGACAGTGCATCGGAAAGAGCTTCCTAGATTCCTCATACATAAGACTAAGGATGTGTGTGAACCGTTTATTCTCCTTTAGCTTGAGATTGAATTGCCTCCGACGATAGCTGACACTGACTAGGTGTATCATAATCTTCTCCACGAAGAATATGCCCGTTACTGCGATCGTCGCAAGCAACACTCTGCGAAGAACTAAGATCCACTGATCATCGCAGAGATGTTTGCGGTCTTCCTTGCTATCGAAGGCACAAATGACAGGTGTGGCCGACCGTGAAATCATAGCCCAGATGAAGACAGACATAGGTAGTATCACTGCTTTGAGCAGTTGGGCATATTTTCGACTTCCCGAACTGATGAATCCGCCGAAGAATTGGAATATAAATGGCAAAATATATGCCATGAGTATCGCCAGCCATACGTTAAGCCAAACGAGCTCGATCCAGACAAATAGACCTGTGAGACGGATATCCTCAATGGCGACATCTTTAAACGCAGTGGCCGTCAGTACTATAGGTATGGCCAAGACAACTGCAACGGGTATTATGTATAGGGCGAACTGGGTGACCACGGAGAACCTGATCATCTTCTGGAAGAATTCGGCAACTGGAGTGGCCTTAGCCTCATCCTCACCCTCATTTTCCTCATCTGTGACGGCAGAGTAGGCTCCTTGACGGTACAAGAACTCCGTCTTGCGGCGCCCTGCGGCTCTTATCGGTCGAGAATTTGGCGAATTGTTCAGGCCCGCTTCTTGATCAAGGATGGACCGGTTTGAGCGATCGATGCCGTCAACCGTGACACTGGAGACGGGCCTGTACTGGAGAGGAATACTCTCGACTACCCCCTCGTAGGACATTCTATAATCAGTGCCAGTAGGCAAGATCGAAATCGAAAGTACCTGGCTGGGATAGAATGGGAGCGGCTTGGCTTCTAGAGCTGGAATAGTAAGCAATCAGCAAAAACTGCTTCGTAGACGTTTTCAAAAGGTGCGTGACAATACCCCTGGACAAACTGGGGGGTTTTGGACGGAAGATAATATCATAACGGCATCGAGTGCATGGGAGTCAATATAGCCCCATGAGAGCTGGGGAGCCCAACGAACATTCAAAACTGAAATTCATTCTGGGCTGCGTGATGCTTAGCTGAGATAAATTTCATGTGAAAGGAGGCATATGATAGCATTATGCAGTATCTGTTTGCGAAATGGCTCCTGGTTTCGTGTAACCTGAGAACTAGGCGGACATCATACAGTACTGGTCAGCTAGGCTTACTGGGATTACGAGAGGCCGTCATGTCATCGCTGTGCTTCGCTCTTCCAGCATTCTTTTCCCCCACCTTGCATACAAACCATGCCTTCGACCGGAGCCTGTTCGTTCTAAGCAAGAGAGATCCCTGCGAGGAGGAAGTGATAACAAGCCAGATTTCTGTCTGCCCTGATCACTGAGGCTTCCACATGGAAGTGCGCGATGCATTTCAAGGTTCATGCAGCGCCTTCTCAAATTGTGTCTCCTGATTACGACGCATCAAATTCAGATTCTTTCACACGAAAAAAGAAGTCAGCTTATGCGTTTGTGTTTTCATGAAAGCACTACCACATGGCTAAGACTCCATTTCATGTGAAAGAAGGAAGTTGACAGTCAGCCTGAGACATTTAATCAATTGATACCAGACTGTATTCACGAGGCGACTTGAAGAGAGGCTCTAGCGGGGAATGCATGCTGAATTTGAGGCGTCGTAATAGTTCAGCTGAATGGGACACAATTCGGGAGGGCGCTGGAATGAACCTTGAAATGCATCGCGCATTTCCATGTGAAAAGGGAAATATGTCAACTCGAACGGGTTCATCCGTCACGCTAATAACAGGACGCAATGAAAATGAATCACCGATGGTTTAAGATGGCCTGACTGGGTCGAGCGATGGGAGTTAATGCAATCACTTGAGGCTTGTGTTCAGTTGGGGCGGCCAACGAATGCACAATATGAAACCCACCCCAGACTGCGTTAAGCTCAATTGAGCTGTATTTCACGTGAAAGGCGACTAGCCACCGATTCACTGCAGGCAGACATATGGAGGGGATCGTAACCCGCCATGACTAGTGGGCGCCTGAGAATTAAGGGATGTCTGACATAAGCTGAAAAGCACATTCCAACAACCTTCCGAGGAGTTACCCGTCGTTTCATCACTGTCCTTCGCGCTCCCTCCTTCTCTTCCCACAACCTTACGGCATCTCCAAATCCCTGCGCGGATGAAGATTCCTATGCACATTAGTACTGACAAGCCAGATGCCTGTCCCGACGCAGAGAGGTGACCGAAATGTACACGGCGACATAACCAGTGCTGCCCCTGCAGAGATACGTCGCCGCAAAATATATTGAACATTCCTCCACTGAGGTTCGCCGTATTACCAGCCAGAATTTCCCGGTAAAGATGGCGAGGGTCTCGAGACAGTTCTTGCGGCAGCTTCGGCGCATTCGTATCGACCACACACTTCCGCCAGTGTGGACTTGCGCAAGGGTGGCATCCCAATTCGTCGATCGGGGATTATGTTGTCCCAGCGGCCGTTGTTAGCCTTCCTCATGATGGTAATTGTATAGTTGTGTGGTAGCATGCAGAGGAGCCAGTAGGCTGGAATTGCGAACATGGAGAGGTTGGCCATTTTGAGATTTGGAAGAATATTTTGCCTTCAGCTTTCAGCATAGAAGCCTACGGAGCGCCTCCGAAACCAGACGCTCCTGGATATCGCTGACCAGCCCTATGAAGTCCAATTGTATTCTGACGAACTGCTCAAAGTGCTCACGTCCAAACACTAAAACGGAACCAGCGAAAAAAAAAAAGTTGAGTCTGACATATGTGGTAGGCTTCCAGACAGAAGATCTTGTGGTTCGAATCGCAGTATTTTAGCTTTTCTAAGTTCTTTCCTTGTCATTCTGTTGGCTGGAACAAGCCGCCATGTGGAGAAGGACTGGCTCTGAACCACCGCCGAGCCCCTCCAAATATGCGGCAACTTTCAGCTCATCCAACCTTTCCTTTATTTCTAGCCAACATACAGTCAATCAGTGGTGTTGCCATAAAGCAGCTGAAAAATGTGTTCGCGTTTACGGGTGGCACTATGGAGTAGAGAGCTCTGCTGGGTTTAATGTCTTGTCACCCACGGCGACGAGAAGAATCTCTCATCTGGATTTCACTTTTCTCGAAGCAACAACACAGTTTTACATTGAACTGTGATCAATACTGTTCACCGCCATGGATGTCGACCCGAAGAAGGTAGCGCAGGAAAATGAGGAGGAGAAGGCTGGAGAAGAAACCACCACTCTATTGAGGTTGAGTGAGCCCACTTGGGTTCCTGGCCCATGGAACCGATTTCCTACGCTGGGGATAGTCGGATTTGTCGTTGTTTTTATTGGGACTGTCGCTGCACTTGTTATTTTGGTGCTCTCCGATGAACAGAGAGTAACGGAGTGGCCAACACGTTCCCGCCCAGTCACACCAAACGTCTTGGTCAATCTTGCAACCCATTTTTCTAGCTTCGGTCTCGCAACAGCAATTGCACAAGGCGTTGCAATAAGTTGGTGGAGAAAAGTCCTGCATGGGGGCACCCTCAGAGGCCTGCATGATGATTACAGATTCGCAACAGATCCCACCGCTGCGCTCACTGCTGGAAGGCGCTTTAATCTCATTGCTTTGGCAGCTGTGATGACCAAGTTTGGTGTTGTTGACAGTACTCTGTTTCAAAAGTCGATTACCACGGAGCTCACTTACGTGGAGAACTTCCAAAAGGCCAATATTCAGGCTTGGTTCACGAACAAGTGGGCTCAAGGACAGGGCGGGATTCCCGGATCCGACGGTGATATTGAAACCGTCGATCAGAGGATGGCCGACATCGTAACCGCCTTCAACACTAGGATAGCGAACGAAAAATGCCACGATGCCCAAATTCTCTTTAATGGCTGCCCTCCTTCCCAGTCATGTTCCGGGACTTTGGACGCCTTGGGATTTGCTTTTGCGTGTTCAATGAGCATTGAACAGATCGATTATGGGATTAGCCGACAATCCAAATCCCTGTTGTACTCCCTTGCTTTCGACGTAGACTGGTCAAACGAATCAAAACGGTACGCGAGCATCAACTTAAACATGTCCTACATCAACTCCGAAAACGGTGCCAACAAAAGCTGTCCGGGCACATTGACAAAACGAACTTGCAAAATCCGACCTTCAGTTGTGAGATACCCGCTGCTGATCCAAGCAGCGGATAAGAGTCATAGCATCAACATAACTCATCTTACGCATTTCTTGTCACAAACGGAAGACTATCATTTCAACGCGGAATTGACTACAGAGCAATTGGATGGAATCAAGGTGCTCAACTACACTGATCTGCCCGAAAAGTTTGGAGAGAAGTCAACAGTTGGAGGAATCACATTTGCATTAAATAGTCTCTTCAAAGCTAAAGCCGCCCTCGACATCATCGAGGGAGACAATTGGGATCTCGAAGTGGAAGGACCGCATGCGGTAGCTCTATTCCCTGCTGAGAACACCACAGAAATCTCAAGCGCCTGTGGCTACAAGCTCGATCGGACCGCGACTGGATTAGGTGACCCTTTCATTGCTCTTCTTCGAAATATCAACAGTTTTGGGTTCATAAGCGCGCTCTATGTCAGCGAGGCGTTCCTTACTCCCCCTGAGACACGAGAGGCTGCTGGATTCAAGTCTTACAATTTCACTGCTGATGTGTCTGGTTATGTCCAGTTGTACAACACACAATACGGATTTCTTGTTGCTGCCATTGCGGCGACTTTCTTCTCCGTTGTTTGCTTGTTGCCTGTGTACTGGGGTTATTGGCAGCTGGGCCGTCGCTTGACTTTGGATCCATTCGAGATTGCGCAGGCTCTTCGTGCTCCTCTTTTGGCAGAGGCGACAATGGGGAATGGGTACCTTGAAGAAACCTTGGACCAGGTTGGAGACTGCAGGATTCGATATGGGAGGCTTGTTGGTGATAACGATATATACTTGAGAATTGCGGAATCGGATCGAGTGATGATGCCACAGTCTGTGGACGGAAAGGCAGAGGCAGGGAGTGGTGAAGTGACTACCTTCGCAGGGGAGTTGGCTATTAGGACAGCAATTGCGGGTACGGTTGCTGGTCAAAGCTAGTGGGGTGGTGAAACGGGACATAGTCTTGCTGTTCAGCAATAGGGAGCAATGGGTGCGCTGTTTTGGAGAGCGAAGCAGATCTGAACTGCTTGTGAGGAGATTGGGAAGGCTAGTGTCGGGGCACTGCTATTGAAACAGGTTGCTGGGAAGCTGGAGCAGTGAAATAGGTTCCATTCTTATTTGTTGTAGAATTCTATGTTCTATGTGAGAAGAGTGCGTGTGTGTTTCTATTTATCGTCCCGAGCAAGCAAATGGTTTACACGAGGCTGGACCTTACAGGAACTCCTTGCTCCAAGATCAGTTGAATTCTTCTCCCGGAAAGGCAACCGAATAGGAAATAAGAGAACTCTTGAGCAACAAATCCACGAGTTTACAGGAATCCCTGCTACGGCGTTTCGAGAGTATCCTCTCTCCCAATTCGACGTCGATGAACGATTGTCATGGGCCAAAAGTCGACAGACCACACGCGGAGAAGACAAGGCATATTCGCTTTTTGGCATTTTCGATGTCCAGATGCCCCTTCTTTATGGAGAAGGAGAAGTCAAGGCGTTTCAGCGACTCCGAGAGGCAATCGATACACCTTTCAAGGGTCAGTCCTATCCATACGATTAATGCTCAATACACTGTTAAGACTAGCGCTAACTAGAGTTCAGGCTCTGAGAAAGACCTACTTCGTCACTTACCGTATGCTGATGAGGCACCTTTCAACGCATACGACCGCCAAGACGAACCTGCCTGCCTCCCTAACACACGCGTTGACCTTTTACAAGAGATATGAAGACGAGATTGTCCTTTGAGAGTATCCTTGCAGGTTGGAGAGGGTCGTCGCTGGCGAGCCATGAGTTAGTTCATTTCGCGAGGCGAGCGCGATCTGGAGGTTAACAGCAGAGACCTTTCGAGCAACGATGGCTAGCGCTCTCAGCTGCCCATCCAGTTTTTGGCCTTCCTCCGCCTTCCTACTCCTTCCTGCTCCTCGCCAGGGGAATTTTTAGGTTCGCCTTCCTGCTCCAAGCCAATAGGATTTGCTCCGCCATCCATGCCAAGGGGGTCGGCTGGCGTTGGCTGGGCAAGGGTTTAATTAAGGGTCTCACTTGAGGCTCCTTTTAGTGATGCGCCCCCAATAATTTTACATGAGGCTGATATTAGCACCGAGCCGCATTTGTAACAGGCTTCGATGCTCATAAATCTTATGCCTGTCGATGTCCCGAACAATATTTGGATGCTGATTTTTTGCTACTGCATAATTATCCACTTTTTACACCTCAAACGCGCTCTCTCTTCTATAAGACGCGTCCCCATCATCAGCATTTTCGTCACCATGTCTTCCACAGCACCCATCGATGTCGATATAAGCTCAGATAGTGAGCTTACATTACTATCTGAACTCACTCCAACGAATCCAGGTGACGAGCCGGCCGAAATTCGAGCCCTGACTCAAGCTGTTAATGATGCCGCTTTTGATATAGCATACAGCAGATTGCCTAGGCAGATGCGTGTCAAAGTCAAAGGCATTGAATTCGTGAAGTATGAGACTCTGCGGACAACGAAATCGAGGAAAAGAGCATGGTACTGGGACCCTGACCAAGCGGAGGAACTCTTGAGAGTTACTAAAGGTGCGGCCCTCGTCTTTACATGCAGATATAAACTAACAGCTAAGGACACGACTCCAAAGGCAAGCCCCTGCGCAATCGCAAGTACTGGAAGTGCAAGCATTGCAATTATTTAGCGTTTTCTTCGGCCAATTCTGCCAGCAAAAAAGACCACCTCCTACAAGTCCACGGCATCTCCGAGCACGGGAAGAAGACTCCCAGGAATACCATATCTATACTGAGACGCGCAGAGGCTGCAGCAGAGAGTTTCCCTACTTCTCCCACATCTACACTACGCGTTGCTGAGCAGTACGCCAATCTCACCGTCAATGTCATGCTGGAGCCGTTCAAAAAAGCACTTATAGCTTTTTTAGTGATCTGCCAAATGCCCTTTGCTTTGGTGAGCAATATGGTGTTCTTAGAGCTCTTGAATCTGTTATTCCCTAAGATCCAGAGCTTAATTCCATGCAGTACGGTGGTTCGGCAATGGATCATGGACGCTTTTGAGGACAGACGACGAGAGCTTAAGGGGTACTTGGCACGCTCTAAAAGCATGATACACTTCTCTTTCGATTTGTGGACGTCACCAAATCATCTGGCTCTACTCGGAATCGTTGCTCACTTCGTTGATGAATACGGGCAAAATCAGTCAGTAAGTTGGTCCCAACTCTCGCTTAAAGGCAATGCCTTTGACATTGCTAATTCGTTACATTCACTTAGATTTTCCTAGCCATTAGGCAACTCAAAGGACCGCATTCTGGAGAGAACCAAGCCGAAATAATCATACAAGTCATCAAGGAATATGGTTTGGCAGAGCGTATTGGATATTTCGTCACCGATAATGCTTCGAATAACGATACGGCAGTAGATGCTGTGCTCCAGCACTACTTTCCAAGCATGCCAGCTGATCAGCGAGAAGCGCGTCGTCTGCGGTGCCTAGGGCATGTCATAAACCTTGCTGCAAAGGCCTTTCTTTACGGGGAAGACTTCGATGCTTTTGAAAAAGATGCTGAGCATGTCAGAGAGAGTTCAGAGCTCCGGAAAGAGCTTAATATGTGGAGGAAAAGAGGCCCCGTGGGCAAGCTGCATAATGTGGTTGTGTTTATCTGTCGTACGCCACAACGAAGGGAAGCCTTTGCGAAGATGAAGGGTCTATCTGCTGAAGACTCAGACAATTTCGACCACCTTAATCTCGTCACAGACAACGCGACTCGATGGAACTCCCTCTTTTTGATGATCGACAGAGCTTTAAAGCTGAAGGACAGGATCGATTCTTTCTGTGTGGACAACGCAAACGCCTTACACGGAGCCTTCAAATCCGTCCTCCCTGCTGAACGTGCCGATCGCCTGCTCTCGAACGATATTTTGAAGAAGGAGGATTGGGACGCTCTTACTGAAGTCAAAACTATCTTGAAAAAGTTCTGGGACCTCACCGAGCGTGCAGAAGGCTCAAAAATTCAAGGGGATCGGGGGGTTTTGTCCGATTATATGACGACTCTCAACTCATTGTTGAATCACGTGCGGGAATATAGAGATGATCTCAATGTTCGAGCTAACGATCCCGATCTCTCTACAGACGCTATCCAGCACTTGCAGACATGTATCGTGAACTGTTGGTATAAGCTAGACGACTATTTCGCTATTGTCGACAAAACTCCAGCTCTTTATGCTTCAGTTGTAACCACCCCTCATATGAAGTGGTTCTACTTCGAGCACACCTGGAAACACGCTCACACCTGGAAGGACGCGAAAAACCCTCGATCCTGGTTACGGAATGGAAAGGAAGCACTTTTCGCTCTTTGGGACGAGTACAAGTATATGGATATGCCGATCGATGACTTTCAGGTTGGAGAGCAAAGAGCTCGAGTCAAATCTCCAGACGAGTTCGATCAATACACAGATATGACGCTCCTACAACTTGACAACAACGCCAACGAAGACGAGCTTGAGGTTTGGATAAAGGCCAAGTGTTTTAGGTTGGAGAAAAGCGACACTTTGCCTCGATTTTGGCTGCGGCAACGACAAGTTAAATCGACAGCTAGGCTTGCACAGATGGGCTTAGACATGGTTTCAATCCCTGCAATGTCTAGTGAGTGTGAGAGAGTCTTCTCGCAAGCTAAGCTCATGATCACGGGACAGCGGCATGCTTTAAAAGCTGACATCATTGAGGCTACCCAGTGCCTTCGAATGTGGTTGATTATGGACAGAAAAAAGGCAGGGAAGTGGTCTGGCAAAGGAAACTGGCTTCCTGATTACTTGGCAATTGATGGTTTTGAGGGAGGCTCGGAATAGCATCATTTTTTAGAGCCAAAATCGATTATTCAGCAGAGCCCTGCTCAGCCTTCCTGCTCCACTCCAAGTTGTGTATCAGCCTCGCCTAGCCTCGCCAGAGACTTATTTTAATCCGCCTTCCTACTCCATTCCATCCAGTCAGATCAGCCATACCCCGCCTAGGCCCTGGCTGAGGAGTGGCTGGGCAGCTGAGAGCGCTGACGATGGCTTGAGGACTAAGGTCTTTGGAGAGATCGCAAAGGACCAGCTGTAGTCGTGTCCGTTCTTCGAGCTGATGTTCGGAGTAAAAATTGGTCACGAACAGAACTGATTCGAACCGGGTGTAGAATATGGAGAATTAGAGCTCTGATAATCATTCGCTGTTTTTGGTTTAGGGGGTATTGGGTAGTGATCATGGGCAGCAGATTGTCGACAGACGGGTCAGCTTGGAATGAAGCCTGCAGATATTGCAAAGACGCCATAGACTGCGTGCTATAGCCAAGAACTGGAACGAGAGCCGCTTCCGGCCCCCCCGCATCGAACCGAGAAGACATGTTGGCAGCGTCGTCATCGCCGTCGAGATCTGACCGGTCTTGGTCTTTAAAGGCTTTTAACTCTCTGGACCAAGTCTTGACTAGAGCGGCAGGGGTGAAATGGGCACCATGCAGCTGAGGGTTGCGAGGAAATCGCAACGTAGAGAGACCGTCAGTGGTAACGCCAGGGAAAGCCAAAGCAACGTGGAGCAGATTGATCTCCGTCGGTCGAAGCGTAGCAAAGTCTATGTCCACATTGGCCTCCTCGTCCTCATTGTAGACCTCATGGTCCACAGCTTCAAGGTAGTCATCGAACTCGATGCCACGCTCCTTCCTATCCTGATCAGCAGCCTCCTTGCTCCGCCGGAGGAGCACGACATTCTCTGATAGCTGGACCAGGTAAGGAGGGAGAGTGGGGAGGAGGAATTTCCACAGCCACGTATTTTTGTACGGTGCAGCACGGAGAGATTCGAGATGGTCGCTGTGGAGATCGTGAAGCCTATCCCATGGATAGAATAGGCCGAGGAGAACCTCATGTATCTCGTCTTGAGTCCTTAGCGTAGTATCGAGAACATCGGTATCCTTCTCCGACATGGAAGTAAAACTGCCACACAGAGAGGGAGTCTTTAACGACTTTAGGGAGCTGACAGAGACCTGGATATGAGTCGTGTGTAGCGGGTGAGAAGGATCGAATGGAAAGAGGAACGCTCGATTCTTAGCACCTTTAAATGTCAGCATGAAGATCTGGGAGGCATACTCGTAGAAAAAGAGGTGAGCAAGTCTGGCGCCTCGGTGCTCGTAGTTCTCATAAATCGACGTACGGCAGGTACGGCCATCAAAGTTCACGTACTGATCTGCGGATTCCGCAACGTCCTCATCGGTAGACTCGTCAAGTAAGCTGTTCAGAACCCTCCGGATGTTCGTCTTGACCCAGTAAAAGTTGATCGTGACAGACTTGTCGTTCTTTGGAATGTACGCAGACGGTTGCCCAAGTAGGAAGTGAGCCACTGCGGGAGCACCGACCTCCACGTCTCTTGTGAAGCGGTTGTAGGCCTTCAGCGCGAAGTTGGACATATCAAGCGGTTCTGGCGCTGGTAAGTCACTACTCTCAGCAGCCGCTGCTTCAGCCGTCTCTTGGGCCTTCTTCAGCACGGCCGCAGCGAGTACAAGCTGACCGCGATCCACCTGAGCTTTGGTCGCATAGTTCGTCATATAGTAGATGGCAGAAAGGACCTTGGGAGACGAAGGGGTGAAACTGACGTCGTGGTTACACCGTATAGCAGATGCAATAATAGGGTTGTACTTGTTTAAGTATTGGTGATTCCTCTCCATGCGGATATAGCCCTCTTCTGTGACCATAGACTCTGGAACAAGCGATTTTGGAAATAAGAACCGACAAATCTGTAAGAGTAACTGCCTAGGAACTTCGGAACGCAGTAAAGTCTCGCCGATGTCTGTCGCCATCCCTTCACACTGGACAGTCGGAACAGGATCTGCCCTTATACGTGGCTGTCGAGTGTTCTGATATTTAGTACAAGTCTTGCCATGAGTATGCATCTGGTTTTGGGCCGCTACATTGTTCGAGTCGAAGTCGAGAGCCTCTTGAAACTCAGACGGAGTCATATCATCCGGTATAGTGAAAACAGAAGAGCCAGGAGTCTCTGATATAAAATGTTGACCGAGAGTGAGATCTACCGTCTCCCTAATTATCGAGCGGATATAAGAGAGTATCCGGTCCTTGAATTCAGGGTCCGAAAGTAGCCTCTGATGTAGGTTCGCAGCGCCAAAATTGCCTGCAAGCCGGGCAAACCCGTGGAGGTGTAACATCATCCGCGTCGTCGACTCGACTATTCCAAAATGAGAACCCACCGTGCCAAAGATCCCAGGCTCCCTAGAAAGCGTCTTGAAGAAGCACGTAAAGAAGGAGGTGACAACGACGTGGAAGAACTGAGCGACGA
Organism: Leptodontidium sp. 2 PMI_412; assembly: GCA_021432625.1. Classification (NCBI taxonomy): domain Eukaryota; kingdom Fungi; phylum Ascomycota; class Leotiomycetes; order Helotiales; family Leptodontidiaceae; genus Leptodontidium; species Leptodontidium sp. 2 PMI_412. The sequence goes on from MU270769.1 coordinate 20,133, forward strand.
GACTCGGGTTCTTAATCGTTAGCTGTAAGAGTTTCGACTTGATACCCGGCTCGTCTAGTAAGATCTCTTCCCCGGCAAGTCTAACCACAAAGATATTACCAATGTCTTTCGGGTTAAGTGTAAACCAGATAAGTGGGATCCCAAGACGGGCGATCTTACCAAATATCAGGTTCCTAAACTTCATCTTCTCCCCAAACGACTCCGGGTTGAACGAGGAGATGATCCTCATATTGGTAATCAGACTGTGGATTGCAGGATTCGAGATCTTCTTCCGGTCGGTAAACTCCTGTGCCGCACGTTGGAGATCATCAGCGGATAGTCTGGAAAGTTCGTGAGTAGCTTTGGCCCAATAGCCGTTCTTGACCTGGACGTGATTCCCAAAAGAAGCTTGCCGTATCAAGATTAAGTCGTACAAATAAAACATAAACGTATGGTGTTGAGAGAAACTGTAAATATTAGAACGATACGATAGTCAGGAGTGGATACCCACAGCAAGGAATGGTGGAACATGGTATATCTCGCAAAGGCCTTGAGAGATACCTCCTCTGGACGGTCGCCATTCGCATCGCCAAGATGGCCGCCTATGCCAAACGGAAAGAGAGTAGGGAACGCTGCAGTGAAGTAGTCCGGATCGGTAAAGGCACTCATTGCGGGTAAGTGCTGTGTCGTCTTGTAAGATATATGCGGCAGGCGAGAGCTATCGTTTGGTGCGCTCTCCTCATCATCCTGGACATCAACGCCATCGTCTTCCCCTAGCCCGGAACGGTCAGGATCCTGCTCTTGGAGAATGGCCTGAAGGCTTGCCAAAGTGGCCGGGGTGGAG
>MU270770.1:0-20909 GCA_021432625.1 Leptodontidium sp. 2 PMI_412
GAAGTCGAGCAGGACACCTGTGGGGTGGAATTTGATTTGTGGGATTAGGGCTAAGGTGTATCGCCATCGGCTGCTGGCTCCCTACCTCGAATTGGAGGATACTTTGGTTAGTGGATAGAAAGATTATGCGCTGCAGGCTTGAGTGTATAAAGGGACTATCTGCAAGACATGGTCGGCCTAGAGAACGAGAGGATACTAGGTATCAGGAAGCAAGAAATCACGCCAACTTGTGGACTGAGGTATACTATGGCAACGATGGCTAGGAAGAAGGTTGGTGTGTCGCTATCAGCTGCTGACTAGAGATCCTTACAACATTTTCAGTATAGCCCGAGAGGACGGATGCGCATGTCGGTTCACAAGAGCAGGAAGGTTGTTATGCCGTGACCCTAAGGGGACTTGACAGAGCTGCAATTGGGCCTGAAGGGTGGGCTTAAGGAGCAAACGGGTATATGAGTGTGGGGGAAGGTTTTGGCTGCGCTGGAACCCCAATGGCTAAGATTTTGAAGGCAAGAGGATCTGCGGACATCTAGGAATGAGAGTACTAGTGAGCTGGATAAGGAGCTGGGAAAGCATGGGAGGGAGTTTGCCCATCTCTCCGTTGTATTGGCTTAAAAGAACAGACTAGATTTTAGTATACCAATGCAATATTATACCTGATCAATCAGGGCAAGCTAGCATTGAAAAGATCTACGAGTCAATTGGCAGACTCAGAAAAGGGGGGAATTCTGTCTCTATGATGTGGATCTTATCTCAGGGGAGCTTCGAACTAGGCAGCAGAGCAAAGGAAGCAGCGCGAAAAGCTACCGAGCTAGGTCAAACACTACAAAGACAATATCTACAAGCCAAGTCCACCATCATAAACAACGCCATAGCGAAAGAGGAAACAAGGACCCTGCCAGACGGAGTAGGAAAGTACTCGAAAGAAATGGACACAGCACTGCCAGGCAAGCACACTCGTATCCTTTACGACAATCTCAAGCGGAAAGAAGCAAGCGTATTAGCACAACTCCGAACGGGAATGGCACGACTCAATGAATACCTCCATCGGATTGGAGCAGCGGAATCAAACCAATGCCAATGCGGCCAAGCAAGGGAAACGGTTAAGCACTTTCTCTTCCGATGCAGGAGATGGGATGCATACCGAACGCAAATGCTAGCACAGACAGACACAATGGGGGGAAATCCCCATCTGACCCAGAGAAATGGACACCAAATATAGACGCGGTTCGAGCAACGATCAAGTTCGCCATTGCCACGGGACGACTGGGCATGGGGTTAGAACAGACAGCCAACACTCCACAACCGTAAATCCCATCTCATTCTCTCACCCCGACTAACCCCCAGCACCCTCGTGTCCCCAGCAGGTCTGAACACTTGGAGGGATAATCTTCAAGCTCACTTGCTACTAACCACACATGAGACCTCGTTTGATCAAAGCAATTAGAACCGGGCGAATAAACATCATCACCACATATCTTTTCACGACAAGGGATGAATTTTTAATAATTCCATTGGCCGCCTGGGTCCAAAACTTCAATTCTCGTACTCCTCAATCGTAGTAACCTTGCGCCTCTTCGACTGTCGCACGAGTTTCGACCATCTTCAGATTCACTTGACGAACTCGCCATTCTGTTAAACATAGAGAGTCTTAAAGATTGGAAAAGGTCCGTACCCTTTACAGGGATGAATTGGGATCCGTGGCGAACGGCATGGGTCCTCATTGGTTGGATAGGCGGAATAGTTTCCAGATCTGACCCTTGTTAATCAGCGGTTGTAATCAATTATCACGTGATGAAGAGTCCCTTTCATGAAACCAGAACGCGTTCTTTGAAAGCATACAAACATCGATCATGCTGTGATGCAGCCAATGTGCACTCGTATCGAATAACATGTGGGTTCTCGTTAATGAGGCCGATGTTTTGGACGGTGAGTCGCCTTTGAATCAGCCCGAACTGGTTTCCAGCGCCGACGTATCATGAAGGGAAGAAGATATGGCTTCAACCTGGGAAGAAGTACCTCCGTGGGAGAACTGCGCTACATAGTATGCGAGCTCTTGTTTTTGTTGCGTTTGATACTGATTCCTTTAAGGTGAAGGGCAATTTGTTATCCCCGACAAGACAATTTCAAGAAATCATTTAACGGTTGAAGTTGGTCCCATCGCACCAAGTGACTGTGTAAGAATTCCAGCTTCAAGAAAGCCCATAAAAGCCATAAAACCGACCTCCATTTGAAGGCTGAGTGTCGCTATCATCGACCTTAATACAAGGTTTGGTACATTGATAAATGGAGAGCAGATGAGAGGCAAGATCCATGTGCTTGACGGCGACAAAAACCTTGACGGCGACGAAAATGTCGTTCAACTGGGAAGATTTAAGCATTGCTTCTGTACGGACGTCCTGCAACAAAAGAAGTCACATGTGCTAAAATCTTGAAAGTTGTACCTGGTTCTAGCTGTTCCTTCACAAGGAGCAGATGCTTTCATACGCTTCTACCGTTAAAGGAGAGGCTTATGATCCCAAATCTTATCAATATCTCCCTCCCTGCGAAGAGCGAATACACCGATCAGCCCGCTATACACCGGACTCGAGCCGAAAAAAATATGTTCTAGGGCAATTAGAGTTAATATATTAGCTACTTTGGTGATAAAGCGAATACATTAAGGGGTTAACTAGACAGTAGCACTAAAGGTGTTGAATAGCGCAATAAATGGATTTCCGTAGTTGTCCCTCCAGTAACTCAGATTTTAACCCGAACCTATCCAAACCAGATTCTCGAGGCTCCGCCATTGTCCTCTCGAATACCCAGCGTCTTAGCTTTTCGTTAGAATTTAAGTATCCACAGCTCGATTGGCTTGATGCCTTGGGCGGTTTTGCGTCTTGGCGAGGAGCTTTTGAAGCCATGAATGGAATTTATTTTCACATCCTCTATCCCTTTTTGAAGACTAATAAGATAGACAGATTGATTAATGATCATCCCTTGAGACGAGGCGAATCCTTGAAACCAGACAGTTTAGGGTTGTCGTAGTTGTCATAGATCATCGCGTATTGTCTGGCCGACTTAGCCACGCTTTGACACATCAACCGCCTCGTCGAGGCTTTCATTTGTATCCACATTCCTAAGCTGAAGAGCGGAGGGTTGTTCTCGTGATATCTGCCTGCCTACTTCGTAATTGCCTGTGCACGATTAGTCAGCTCCGAGCTCCAGTGCTCGGGGTCTCCACTTGTTCAGGTCAGCCAGCAAATGTGTCAAGGTCGATCTACCCCGAGCTGGTGCCGGCCGCACTGTTGCCTTATTCCCATGCCGTGCCGCCCATGATAAGAGAGAGGTCTACTTCGAAGTAGTACAGAGCACTCTTAGGATCTGGGCTAGGGTTGTCCGTTGCGTACGTGGTAGAGCTTCTATTCACACTGGCAGGCGCAAAGTATCTCTTATTGGAACATATTTGAGGGATTTTGTTGTTTCACTAAATCTGCTTTTTAAAGCGTGATTGGATCTTGCTGGGTCGCCGTTGCAACAGGGCGAACGGAGACGACGTGACGTGTACGAAACTACAAATCATTCACAGGCTTGGCTAACCAGATATACTAACCTAAATGGTATAATCTGGCACTTTGAACAGCGCTGTGCTCGTGCCGGGCCGCTATCCGTTTCTATTGGTTTAGGCAACCAGCAGGACTGCATCCCAGTCACCAGCCTCCTTGATTAATTTGAGCCCGTCCTATCGAATGGTTACGCTCACAGCAAACGAAAGGCGTTTGAACTTATCATGGTGGCGGTACCATAAAGTCTCCAGCTGTCGCCCACCCGAAAACATATTCGTAAACTTTCAAATATCGACGCACGATGAAGCCGAAGACACCGAGGACGCCCACATCACCCTCTCCCGGGAAAACTAGGAGTAGCAAGGTATACTCCTCGCCAACGAGTAAGCGTGACTTCTGCCTTTGGCGTACTTGCTAATTATTTAACAGAGACACCTAAACAGGCCCGTTCTACCATTCCAAATGCTACCTCTCGATCGCATGATGAGAACCTCAAGCCGACTCTTCAATTGGTCTGTTCCCCCAATATTTTGAACACTCCTCAGGATCATTCTTATTGACATTCGGGTTGTCAGATCACTACCGCTCTCCTTCCGGTGCTTCTCGAGTCATTGAGTACGTCAATCATATTCGCTTGGCAGACACCAACTAACTATCATATCTTAGAGCGCATTGACTTCCACCTTACGAATATTATTCAAGGCTCTAATTCGGAAGACTGTATGAATTTCGCCGAGGCTTTGAATGTAGTATATTAAGCTAACATATTCTTGCAGTGAAATGCATCATCGAATCCCTCCCGACAGCGGTACAAAGTTGGATGAACTCGCCACAACAGGGTGGAGGGAGCACCCAAATATTAGACGCGATAGCCAAGAAAGCGTCCCCAGGAGAAATAATCAATGTCCGGATCGTATAAGCCGCCTGGAAGGCTGAACGCTGACTTGATACAGGTGTTAGTTCTCATGCTTCAGGCTGCGGTACGCGGCCCCAGCAAAGGTGAATGCGTTGAGCAGATCCAGCACCTGTCGACGAGCATTCAGCTGTGGATAATGCATATTATCAAGAAAGCGAGTTCCTTTCGTCCAATGTTCAACTCCCAAATACTGACCCTGCTAGGCTGAGAACAACCCGGAGGGTGGCCCTCAATCTGACATCGAACTGCTAGTGGAAGTACGCTTTGGACAAATCATGGCAGAGACCGAATCCCTGGGAGTAGAAAATGAATCTCTTCGGAGCGAAATCAGTAGGCTCAGGGATCAACTGAAGGAAAACAGCGAATACTGCGAACTGTTCAATGAGGCAGAGAGAGCACTAGGAGAAGCTCGGGCAGAAAAGGAAAGCTTCAAGAAGTTTAAGTAAGAGGACATCCGTTGAATACACGAGTCTAATGACTAACTTGAAGACAGCGCCGAACGTGATGAAGTTATTGCAGGACTAGAGGTCCGGTTGAACAATGTATTAGGGGAGAAAGAGTCGCTGGAAGGGGAGAATAGGTCGCTTCAGAAAAAGGTAAGTGCTGTCAATAATGTGTTATGGGGATAGCGCCGACATATCCCAGATTGAACAGCTGGCGGCAGGGGCTCAATCCCTCTTGAAGGAATATGACGAGGCCATGGAGGATGAAAGTACGAAGATTAAAGACGGAGATATCGCCTTGGGCAACCTGAAACAAGAGCTCGCTGATCTGCGAAGCGAACATGAGCAGAAAATACTTGAGGCGGTGGAAGAAGCCCGGGACAATCTTATCAACCAGCAGTGAGTAATCTAGACTTACAGGAGTTCACAGAGGTAACTGATCGTGCACAGCACACTGGAGATGCCCAAATCAAATGACAAGAAGGATAGGTTGCTGTGCCTGATGACAAATCTTTGCCTTGAATACAGGGCTCTCAGGTGTCGCCTTCAAAAGGTGACTAGCTCCGAAGTAGCGGCTCTATTGTCAACTCGAGAGCCTATCAAAGGGGCAGACGAGGCTGAAATCCACGATGCCATTGAGCATTACCTGGAAAGGGAAGCGGATTGCTCTTCTCCGGTGGGCACCATGCTGGACTCTTTGCCAATCGCCGGTCATGGTTCTACCGAATCTACCCCAGCTAGTCCAACAGTCCCAAGCGACAGTCCCTCAACTTCCGGCGTAATAGAAGCCAGATCACCGGAGGGCGATGGAGCAAGTTTGTCTGGCCACGTGGGAAACTCGCTAGACTCGGAAATGCTGGATTGGTCTCCCCAAAATACCAACTCCGAACTAGATCCTACCCAGTCGCCGGTGATGCAGGAGTGTGAGGCGTCAGAATCTACGCCCGTGCTCGACGTCACCAATGGCGTTCCGATGGAGGAATGCGCACGTAGCCCAAGCCTCGCAGGAGACGTTTTGTTCACTGGGCATGCTCAAAAATCGATACCTCGGGGTCTAGCCTCGGCTCCGGCGGGCTCAGAGGATACGTCGCAGCCGCCTACACCGCATAGATATACACCACCAACTCGTACACTACTACCCAGTGAAGCCGATAAGAAGTTTGGAAAGCATCAAGGCCCTTCGACGGATACGACCGCGGATAACTCAGGTCCAATATCGCCATTGACTACGCATGGAAATGATGGAAGCAAATTGCCCATCAATAGTATTGAATCGACGTTGGCATCGACTGCCTCTCCAATCAATACTGTTCGGCCGAGGGTTGAAGATACAGTTGCAAATGGTCATGACGCCAGCTCCACGTCAATAATACCAGGACCGGAGGTAGATAATACCGTCAGCTCAGCCGGTCCTCACATGGATTCGATGGATGTCACTGAAAAAGAAGATCCTCTGCCGAAGTCCGTTGGTGGTTTTGGAGGCGTAGAAGTGCTTGTGGCTAGCCCAGGACCTCGAGTTTCTTCACCCGGAAAATGGGTGGAGCCCGCAACTTTAGGCCTGTCGACGGAGTCCCTCCCACTCGCTCCAACCGACTCTCACGACGTTTCGCCAATACCTCCAACTCCAAATGGTAGAAACAGCAAAAATGGATCAGATAACACGTCCATGACACCTCCGTCGAACTGTCATGCCGTGAGTGGTGAGGATAATGAGGCGGCCCCGGGCAGCGAGGAGTTAACACACGACTTCTCTCAACCGCTTCCATCGGCCCACACAACACAAAAGGGACTTCCTCATGATACATCCACAGGTGGATCGTCAAATGCCGACCGACCAAGGGCGTCGGAGCAGACTGCGGACAGACAATTGCGCTGGGACAGCCAGCAAGCCGTTATCCCACCGAAGGCGAAGAAGGTTACGAGACATGCAAACTTAATAGCTCAGCAAAATCTTCCCGGCTCCGATGATTCGTGCGACGATTGTTCTAGTCACCATAGCTCTGCTGACGCCCGGACACCGCATGCTTCAGAGCTAGTTAGCGATCGTGTGACAGCTGTGAATAATCCCCACGCCTTCGAATCAAAGTACGGCCTCACAGTACACCAGGTGCAATTCGTCATCGATTGTGCCGATAACCGTGAGCTCTTTCGACGAGACCTATCGACATTTCTACGTGATAATTACCCGTTGTGGAGGCGAAGCGGCATCTGGTGCCGAGAGCAATACCACATCCCAACGTCGAAGCGGGAGCGACACCAAAACCCAACATCACAGTCTGACCGGGCACGTCGTATTCGGGCTTTGCTCGGTGTAGAGAAGAAATGCGACGATGACACCGTATTACGAAAGCTTTTCGCTGCCCACTTGGCTCTAGTGGAATATGAGTCCCTCTTGGAGTCTTTCCAGCATTCCATCCCCCGAGTCTCGATGCCCGACTCTGCGGCGATAGATATGATAGTAGAAGGGCAAATGGTACGCCGAGAATCTGTGAAAAGGCAATTGAAGGTAAGCAGGTATCTCAAGCGGATTACCGACGAACTCGGCCTTGGGATACTTCTTACTGGTGGCTCGTATCTTTGGACTCTTATTCAAGGGAAAAATATGACACACGGCATGTGGGATTGCTTGGCTTTCCATGTCACAGAGGAATTTCCACACTTCAAGGCGATTGCCGGACTGCTCGAGGGCATCGCCAAAATCTTTGCGAACGAAGCTCTCGATCGTTTGCCGACGCCGGAGGACTTCGAGGTGATCCTGAAGAAGGTCCAGGATCTGGAGGTTACTAACGATAGTCGACCTTCCGACGATGACAGCTTCGAAATGCAGTCGTCAACCAACGATTTCGTCGACGATGATCCGAGGAAAACATTTAAGTGCTCGAACCGAGCGGGAGGTGATTTGCTTAACGACTCTTCCAGTTCCCCTCTGGAGAAGGATGTAACGACGCCCATAATAATACCTGTCTGCCACAAGTCCGCATCTCCATTTGCAGCCAGCGCCGCAGCTGACCAGTTGATGTCCATGGCGGAAACTGACTCGTCACCTCCGACGAAGCCCTACCTCACACCTCGACGCACTCCTAAAAGTATGTAATTACTAACTGCACTATTACGCATGTGTGTAGTTAACTAAATTCTCTAGGTGCACGGTTGACAGGAAGACTGGCGTCGCCTGATTCTCTAACTGCAACGGCATCGAAGCAGTTCCGCAGCACTCCCGGCACGGTTAATGAGGATAGTACTATGACGCCTAGTCTGCCAACACCTTGCCCAGTATCCAAGAGGAGATATAATGGATCAGAAACGGGTCCAAAAAAACGGCGACGTGTGCAATCTCCGCCACCCAACCGGTCCCTAGTATGTTTTCTTTCAATTTCTATGCAATTTTCCTGACAAGCCATCGCAGAAACACGCATTAACCCTACCACAAGAACCCCCACCGAAGCGACAGCGACTAGAGAAGAGATGGTTCGAGATGAACAAAGACAAGCCTTGGAGCCAACCGCTCGTGTATCCTTTCCGCAGCAAGAACCAGGCGACAGTCAAATTCCAGGATCTGAAGACACTAGACGAGGGAGAGTGGATCAATGATGAGATCGTAAATTTTTATCTTCGGTATCTCGTGTGTCGCCTGGAGGAGAGTCGGCCAGACATTGCAAAGCGCCTTCACATCTTCAATAGCTTCTTCTACGAAACACTCACCAGGAACACGAACGGAACGCGGATCAATTACGAAGCTGTCCGGAAGTGGGTAAAGGAGGATGATGATCTTTTCACGTCTGATTATGTGATTGTCCCCGTCCATGAAAATTCTCATTGGTACGTCATGATTGTCTGCAACTTACCCATGCTCAAGCAGAAAGCGGATTGGGGCAACGCGGATGCCGACGCCAGCTGCAGACCTATGATTGTCACCCTCGACTCCTTGGGACTTTCTCATAACTCTACTACTCGAAATCTGCGAGAGTATCTTGTATCAGAAGGGGGGAAACATTCGCTTTGCCTCGAACCTTCAGACATCTCGTCGATGGCAGCACAAGGCATCCCTCAACAGGATAATTCGTTCGACTGCGGAGTGTACATCCTCGACTACGTTGAGCAGGTCATCAAGGAGATTGTTCAGAACCCACAGGATCTGGTGGATCGACTCTTCCGAACGAATCCCAGTCAGGACAAGCGCTGGCCTAGCTTGGATGGCAGTAAGAAACGGGATTGTATAAGGGATACCATCTTGAAGGAAAGGCAGGAGACAGGGGCGGACAGTTCAGAAACGGAACCTCCAGCTGTGAATATTACGACACCGAAAGCGCGGACAACAAGCACCGTGCATTTTCATACTCCGACCGCTTCGACAAGCTTTGCCCAGATGCCCGACTCTCCTTTCACAGGGCAAGGTAAGATAGGGGGGGCTTGTTCGACAATTGGGAGCGAAATCTTCGCGGAAGTGGGGATCCAGCCAATGTCTGCACCGCCCTCCTTCAGAGACGGGTTCGTCGAGGCCACGGAGGTTGTTTCCTCTCGTATGATGGGCCCAGCCGGGATTCTGGCGGAAACATCAAACGAAAACATCCAGAGTACTTCCGAGGGAGTCGAAGTTGCCGCAGAAGGGAACAACCCTCTGTCTCCATATATCACATGTGACCAGACGAATAGTCCCGGAAGGGAGCCCCCGACAACAATCCAGCATCCAGCTGATGAAGACGGTCACAATCCAGCAGCGTGTAAGGATCAAGGTGCCTCAACAAACTCATCTACTAGCCAAACCTACGTACTTCAGAGCGAAGGCGAACTCCCTTGGGAGCATTCTTCCCCTCAGTCAACTGATCACACCAACTTTCAGCGAGAAGACTGTTCTCCTCAGCCGTCAGCCAATGCGACAGGAGAAGAAGGTTGGGATCAGGGCAGAAGCGCTTTGGACCTACAGAGTTGGTTTGAGCCCGCAGGAGGATATACGCTGGAGGGTTGGGATGATCAGGTAGAGCAGATTTTAGACCTAGAGAGTTGGCTCAGGGCAGGAGAAGACGTGCTATCAGAACCAGGCAGCATATAGCGGGAGACGAATAAGTTCTAGTTCGTAAAAGCCAACGAGTAAACATTCTTTATATCATAGCAGCATTCACAAAGTGCCATGCTTCGTGAATATAAGTCGCTCTTGTCGTCGACACCGCATCAAAAACCGTTGTATCATTGACCGATAGCAGAAAACGAATGCCCACTTCAACCAACTAGCAGCCCGCCCATCATGTTTGCTTCCATATTACCGCCACGGCGCTATTTTCCATCAACCGCAACACTTTCGAGTCAACAAGTTCCATCAAAACGTATGTCTCCGTAAATGGGCGATCAGGGTCATCGTCAAGGTAGAAGGTGCCTTGGAGGAGCATGATGGTGCACGGTTTTGGTAGTTCGGTAACGTTAACATTGAGAATATGCCCTCTGGAGTTCGGGTAGACCTTTACATGACCCTCTAAGTGCAGCTACTTGCGTGAGCGATCATCTACATCACGAAAGGAGCTCACCACTTACGGCATGTTTTAGGACGTCAGCTACTACAGGTGTACCCTTGGGCCCAGCCCTTTCAACCTGCTTGTGAAGCTCGTCGTAATCGGGTCCCGCCACCTTTGTGAACGAAACTATGCCCATCGTAAGAACGATATTTCGAGAGGTGTGCTCCCGTGAAGCTTGTTCGGTGTCCGTATTAGATAGTTATCTGTAGAAGAAGAAAGCCGTTACGTTCGCGCGAGTAGATTTTGATGACGTGGTCTGGTCGTGTTAAAATGTTTCGTTGATAGGCTAAGCCTAATTGGTAAAGCGCACAGCCCGAATGCCGTGATGCGGAATGCCCCACCCTGATCTTTTGCACCAACACTTTCAGGGAGTACTCACCCAATGCCTCCCGTTCGAACGACTCAGAAGCCCGACAATGCTTCCACGTTCAGAACAACCCCCTCGAAACTCCCAGCTCTTGATCAACAAAAGTCCGATATGCAAAATCGCCTTGGTAATCTCGAGCCTCCTCTCGTGGTAGGTGGCTGGGACCAGACGCTGGGAGTGACCAGACACTTCGAAGGACCAGACGCCTTTCGTGAATGGTCACTCTGCGGGAATGGTCACTCTGCGTGAATGTCCGCTCCGCGTGAATGGTCGCTTTCATCAGCAGTGACAGTTCACGACAATTGAAGGATTTTTTGGTTACACATCGCAAAGGGAGATTCTGTCGATCGGCCTTGGGAGCCTCAAGTCCGCTACCATCTTACTATCATTAATGAAAACGCTGGATAGGCTGGAGTTAAGTTAGTCTCTCTCTTCGCTGATCGTTACTTGCAACAGAAATTTGTGCTCTATACAAGATGGCAAAATTCCATCCACAGATCCTGCGGTACACAGCAGCGCGAACGAGTCGACCTCGAAAACAGCCACTTATCCCGCGCAGGTGTCTAATGCAAACACGATCCGAGAACTCCTCAACTCTATGGCTGGCTGGCTTTCACAAGATATGCGTGCCATCGACCTGTCAACCTGGGACAACATCAGGGACTTCCGAACCACGACTTAGACAAGGCAAGGATCCTCAGCACCGAGCGCTGTTAGCGTCCTCGTCTACCAAGTAACGACGGACTGTCCAGGTGATGGCCGGTCATAGTTATGCATCGCTTCACATTGCACCCTTTCAGCGGAGGGAAAGCAATGCCCAAGACGATCGTCGATCAGCTATTGCACAACTTACTACTCGAAAGTCGGCAGATCCTGTGTTCTTCACAGGCTTGAGATTGCCCGCTGTCTCAAATTCTAGTGGAGTTAAGCACGCACGTCGAACCTTTCGAGGAAACTACGCTCAAATGCGTCCGACCCGGACGCCACAAGTATCTCTCAAACATATACACCCTTAGCAAGATCTTCAACGTCGATATAACAAAGATGGATTATAGTACGGAAGATTTGGGTCTCACCTCCGCCCACCGAGAAGAATCTCTCCCAGATACTACATTCTGAAGGTCATGAGGCGAGGCTTGGGCTATTCTTGGAGCTGGGCGTCATTCGTCAGACAACTTCTGTAGATGCTGTCTACCTTCCTGCTAGTTGGCTTCACGCAACATTTACTGTTTGAGGGCGGCTACCTGCAGGAGGACTGCACCGAGGTGGACCGCGAGGGCACAAAGGGAATAATCACCGGTGGGAACGGGAAGAAAAGAGGGCGGGAGGGGACCGACGATTATGGGAGATATTTTATCGTCTGAAGACTCCCTGCGGCCGTGTGGCAAATTGGTGGTTATCAGACAATCGTTTCAAGATTCAAGACTAGAAGCCATGATATATCTATCGCAAGGGGTAAATTGATTGTTCTGACTCGCGAAGACTGGCTGTGGAAGCCGGAAAGGAGTAGGAAATCTAGGTGGGAAAGCGGCTTGCTTATATGTTTGCCCGTAGTCATTTGCAGCATATCGAGAAGGCGTATAACCCTGGCCGCTGCACCCTCTGCAGGTGTCGGACGTCTTTCCACTGTAATGGACAGGAACCCGAAACCGGACGACCACATTTGTAGCAATATAGAAAGCATAAAAGGTAACAATAGTACTAATATAACATTATATATTTGAAGGATCCATTTTGCGCCGCGTTTCCAAAGCCCCCCCCTTTATCTTTGCTTTGCGTCGAGCCTGCCAATGACGCCGTGCTCGCCCTTGATGCCGTACCCCATACCGCCGAGCGTATGACCTCCTCTGCTCTTGAGCGCGAGTGTCGACTGTCACTCGATCGTGGAGGAATTTATACCGCTGGTCTAGCCATGGGTACTGCCCTAGCTGGTCAACACGAGCAAGCCAATCATCAAGGCCAGGATTTTCCAAGCCGGTTGGTCTCCAAGGCTCCGACCTCGGCCAGCAGAGACGTTCTTTCAGAGCTCTGCGGACAGCTGGACGAATCTCGCCAGGGCGACTCGTCAAGATGGCAGCCTGCAAGCCACGAATCTTCAAGAGGCTCCAGACTCCTGGGGAGTCTACGTTAAATGGCGGCGTATGACTCGTGACGTGGATTTGCAACCGTCGTAGGCGCATCCGATGGAAGTTGGCTACCAGCAATTCAAACGCCTCGTAGGCATAGCGGACGTCATATTCCCAATTTGGCACAGCCCAGTCGTCTCGATAAACAATGCGGATATATGTAGTATCGGCCAAGCATTGGCCAGATGTAATAGCTTGGGCATCTCGCCGGCCCGGGCCGTCAGTGAAAAATCGTACGAGAGTCTGCAAATCCGGGAAGTTGAGGGCTTCCCTGATTGTGGGTCGAGTATCGAGGGGCCGGCGGCAAAATTGCTCGTCGCGTTTCGGAAGTCGCCCATATGGAACAGTGCGTTTGCCGTTGAAGTCAAACCCGCTCTTCTGCCCAAGGTAGGCTTCTCGAAAAGCTGATGAGACGCAGGCTACGGATGCATGACGGGCACCTGGATAGCCTAGAAGTGACGTATATGGGCCGGCGTAGTAGATGACCCGACTAGTGATCTCGAAAGGCACCTGGGTCGTGCGTGTGTGGAAAGAAGTAAATGTTGGTGGTGGTATTGGAGCCATGGCAAATTAGTGTCGTGTGGAAAAATAAAGAAATTGCATTACAGAGATGGGGGAGTGGGTGTATATTAATAAGTATGGTTACACCGAAAAACTTTGCTTTTGAGCTGTCAACCAATGGTGGGTGAGGAAGTTATTCATCCTTAAGCGTGAAAGTTTACACCTGAATTGTATAGGAACATTCATATTAATAGATCAAAGTATTCTTCAAATAAACTTCCAACCTCAACCTCTAAATCCCAATCCTCCGGATTATAACTCCCAAAACCACTCAGGGTTAGGTTAAATCCCTTACCATGCACCAAAGTTGGCTTGTGAATTGTTTACGGAGGTGCTGGGGGTAAATTATGGCAGACCGCCTCGGGCAGAACAAGGGAATCTCATGGTGATTGGCCTAAGCCATGTTCTGCCCAAGGCGGTCTGCCAGATTGAAGGAGAACTCCTGATAATGTCTTTCTTGCCTAATCCCACCGCGACAGCCATGGTCTTAAAAGGCCACAAGCAAACCCCAACTGATATTACAACGGCCTGAGTCTCTACAGGTAGATACCCTCTTTATCATTCGAGAGTATCATAACAGTACTAATCCAAAGGTTTAGAAGGCATGACTTCGCCTTCAACCACGGAAATCCTGAGACTAGGAGTTATTCAAGGACAGCCATGTTTCTGCGATAACTGCGTAAACGACGGTGATGAACAGAACGAAGTGTTAAGGGGCCACGGTGATGACGTATTCATCGAGGAGTTAAATGATGAAGATCATCCCGTCTGCGAGATTGTCGAGAATAGGTTGTCACATGCTGTGCGTAGGAACGAGCTGTAAGTGCCTTCCTTGTCTTGTCCGCGAGTGTTACTTCAGCGATGCAACGTTACAGTTACCATCGAAGTCGGCATCGGAAAGGAGATCATCACTTGCCATCGGGCCTTGCTTACTTGCTTCTCTGGCTTCTTTGCCGCTGCATTCTATGGTGGATATGAAGAGAGCATGATATTGAGAGTCGAGATGCCGGAAGATAAAGCATACTTGGTTAAGGCGTTTGTTGGTTGGGCTTGTTCTGGATTCATCCACCCGACAAATACGCTTTCGCCTGAATCGGTTTTCTACGAGGAGCTCTACGCTTCAAGCACCATCTTTCTGCAACTTGGTTCTCCAATTCCTTGTTCACAAATGGCGGATCGGCAAACTTCGACCGGTGTCTATCGAATATGTCTACAGGCATACGACCAAGAACTCTCCTTTGAGAAGGATGCTTGTTCAGGTAGTAATCTTCTGGAGCCCTACACTTAAGAAGTATGAAAGGAATTCATCAGAGCAGATTTGTTCAGGTGGAGGCATATGATCGCGGAGGGAGGAAATTTGGCGGTGGATTTAGTCGACAAAAGTATCTTAATGCTGCACAAAGGAGTCGAGGTCGACAGCCACTCGTGGAGAACTGATGAATTTGAACTGAAGAGCCTTTCATCGGACAGGCATGGGACTGTGGATATTGACTTGGGGGCTTGGCGAGTCGGGCAACCATTGTAACGACTATCAGCATAAGGAATGATTACACTTTGTCCCCTTGAATTTTTAACTTGTTTTTAAGATATCTGTGAAGCTTTGATGCATTGTATGGTAAAGTTGTGCCTCAGTAGTAAATCAGAGTGCGTCGTGTGGGCATAAAACTCAAAAGGTTCTTACGTCAAAGTCTTTTATAAATGTAATACCAAGACAGACCGTTTTACTTATTTTTATTTATTATTTTTCTTTACTTTTTAAGTGATTTTACTTCTTAACTAATTACTTAACTTATTTAGGCTGTTTATATTTCCCTTAAAAAGCAGTCTAGATTTATATTATCTCGAACTATTAAATATTATTAAGACTTATACTAATAAACTGCACTTAAAACGTAGTAATAACGTAGTTATAAAAGATGTTCGTGGCTACACGTATCTCACGCCTCTTCCTCGCTTGTATCGTGTAGGCGCACATGGAAAGTCAAAATGGTGTGTGAGAGGGGAAATATACTTTGCGACTTGCGGTCTTGAAGTCATTCTGTGGGAGCGAGGAGGAATGGTTGGCTGCTCGGTGCTGGATCCGTCTCCGTGGGTTTTTGGGACTCTTCAGGGGTCCTTGAAAGGGACGTCGAGCCGGAACTGTGTAGCCGTCAAGACGGACCGTGATAGGGAAGGGCTGAAGCCAAAGTGCAAGCTTGAAGGAAGTTCGAACTAATACTAACAGCAAAGCGAGTTCTCGCATTTGTTGTGCCAGTAGGCGAATCGCATGTATACCTCTTTCAAGACGGCGTCTCCGAACAGGATACCCCCCGATTGTGAAGTCAGATAGATCCACGCACAGCATCTTCCAAAGCAAAAACCTGGGATGGACAACAAAACATCCAAATTAAAACCCCATGATTCAAAACCACAAACAACTCTCCATCTTCAACACTAAATCATCATCCCAGTCTTGATCCGCAAAAACCAGACGACGAAATAAACCACCCACCCCCACATCCAGGATACATGAGTCGGCGCATGTGGGTTTTGGGAACTGACTCGCTCACGCACTCAGGACAGGACGGCAGCGGCCGACAGCTAACACCCCACACAAAAGGTTTGCAAGGACACTAAGATTGCTTGAGGGCTAATGATTCAATAGGTCACAGCACTCCTTGCATGAGGGGTTAGTGCCTACGCCGTTGTTTTGGAATCCAATCCTTACATACCTTGCTATTTTTTTAGAATGTACAAGACAATGGAGGTGCTTCTTGATCTTGAGCCATCGCTAGATGACGAGATGTACCAACTAGAGTGGGATCCAAGTATTCTCGACGTGCCTTTCTTTCAGAGAAGCACTGGAGAGGTCGATACGGCCGGCGTCTATAGTAGACGCTTGAAGGACCTGGGCGTTCGCTCCTCCTATGCCGTGCCACCCACAAACCACGATTTTTAGGGCGGAAGGCTTACACATTATTGGTATATTCCACCCACACTGATTGTAAATGTTCAGCTCCTGACTAGTGTGCACAGATAAGAGTAACCTTTTGGAGTCGAACAAAGGATGCCAAGTACGGTATCTTGGACACGTGAACGCTGTAATCCATGTCTCCAATTCTGATTGTAGCTTTGAGGTCATCTCCAGTGGTTCTCATCTGCAAAGTCTCCACGTTAGCTCCATGCTCGCGATTGTTTCCGAATATCGCATACCGTGGACATGCTCTCTCGCCTTGTTTGAGCAATCTGAGGTCCTTGTAGACCATCATTTTGTGTGTCAATCTCCGCTCTAAGATTAGGCGCATCATCCCATTTCGAATACAAGTCTTTTGGCAGCATCTCTTTTCTTTCAACCTTGCAGACCACCAGCTTATCCCCCTCTGTATTATACTTGAGGACAGCGTTACCCCCACACTCCTTCACGAGATTGATGATTTTTCGAATTAGCGCTGCTAGTGTCCTCAACTCATTCTGGTTGCGTTCTTCCCAGCTCTTAGTTGCAGCGGCGACATCTTCAACCATTGGTCTCTGAAAAGTACCATTCTGATGGTATGCTCGCACAAGCTTAGGAGTTTGAGATACCCAGAGTTGTGGTGCGACCTCTTGAATGTCAAGGGACTTGTGTAAGACTCTTGTTTTGATCTCAAGGGTTGATTCCAGTGGCACTACCTGGCCTTCCTCTTTGATTACCAATTTGGACCCCGTAGGGATGATACCAGGAGAACTGTTGGCTGGAGATAGAGACAACGCTCCCAACATGCTAGAGAGGTCATCTTGTGTGTGGCTCTTTGCTTTGGAAGATGACGCCCTCGCGCCAGTGTCAACGTATCCATCCGTTTCGTGGCGGACAATGAAATTCAGATCACTGAAGCGGTACGAGATGATCCTATAATGTCCAGTGCTGCTACTGATCTGAGTAATAGTGTACGCTTTCTCGAATTCGTGACCAAAGCCCCTGAAATCTTGTGGTCCGATATACTCCAGAGTCTTGATCTCGTCACGGCAGAATATTGCGGTATTCTGCGTTACCTCGATGGTCATGGTGAATGCTTCGAGCCCGTTTGTTGAGGAGCTAGGGTCAATGAACGAGAGGAGCTTACGGATGTTGTTTCGGTCAGTCACGACATCGGTCGAACGGATATCGAATGAAGGATTTGTGATGTATAACGCGCGAAAAAGGGGTTCAAGAGGACTTTCTGGGTGGCGAGCTGCATTCTGGGCGATGTAGACGAGACCAGAGTCCTTCTTCAACCGTCGAGAAGCTCCTGGAGCCGACCAAAGAGCCGGACTGCCAGGGACGGCAATTGTAGGCGTGGCTTTGGGTGCCTCGATCCAGTTATAAGAAGACAGGGGCTTGACGTTAGTGATTGAAGCCGACGCAGGGGTTTCGAGTCCTTGGAGATCCAGGCGAGAGATCTCGGATACGGTAATAGATGCCATGGCCGAAGCTGTTACAAACAAGGTGATCGAGAGACAGCGCTGAGAGATGGAACGATATGTAAGAAGCACGAGATAAACGTTGCAGTGGGCTGATTTTTAGGATCCGTTTCCTCTTCTCAGGTGACCGAGCCTATTGATGTTACACAGCATATTCCTGCACTGCCCAATCAAGCTCCAGGAAGTTGAGTGTCGTGCGGGAGTTGCATCCAGCCTTAGCGTTCCTCTCTGCCTCTTCGGATGATAGGTTTAAGGCCATTGGCTATCTGTGTCAAAGAGCTGTTGTTTACAACCTATGTCCAAAAAAGGGACCATAATCGGGTTCAGAAGCAGGAGGGACGGTAATGCATGAGCTAGATCGACCACCCCGTTAAAAAGATACGCCTAAAGGGGGGAGGGGGGGACGCGGCGGAATCAGGGCGCGGATCGGCGATGGCACGGGGACCCCTGATCCGAATCGGGTAAAAAATATCGCGTTTGATTCACCGCGATTCGGGCTTTTTAAATCACTAATTCTTATAAGTTTATATAAGTTAGGCTTTGGATGCACGCGTTTGAAAAAGGTGCGGGACTGCGGGACGGGGAGTGGAATTAGGGCGTGGCGAGCCTTAGCATCCGACCAAATGAGCGTTTAAAATTAACGCTAATCCAGCGTATTTTTAAAAAGCCTATTTTATACAAAGTTAAATAAGGATTCTATTGGTGTTTTCCTTTTATTAATTAGTGGCGGTTTCGCTGACTTGGATTAATGCTGAAGATGAGGTGGAATTAGGATCCTGTAATAGTTGGTGTATTTACTCGGTAAATAACCAGACGGCAAGCCCGCATTGGGCAGGGCGAGCGGACGAGCCAGGCGCCGCTCTCGGTTGGTTGTTCACCAGCTGCATACTTGGCAATACCGTACAATAGCTGATCGCAATCGAAGTTGCAACAACAGTCGAGCACAAACTCCGCCCGTGCCGCCATATTCTTTAACTGCGCCGCGGAGATCTCTGAAAGTTGGCACCTTATTATCTGATTATAGGTTGCGACCTTTCTCCTTTAGTAGAGGCTTGCATGCGGGAATTCTTTTACTGGCTTACATCTACAGCCCTATCATTACTCCTCTCTAGCCGGGCGAAAGAAAGTCTGTCGACAGCTTTAGGCAGCCTAGGTAGAGGGATTGTGCTGGATTGAAATAGGCTAGAATAGATAGCGTTAGTCGTACGAATGTAATGGTGATGGTCGTAACTTGGCGAGCTCCCGTCGATACACTGGACACCCCGAATCCGTTGCCTTGTGGGCGCTCTTTCCACCACACGCCGCGCACTTAAAGGTCGTCGAGGTGGATGCCGATGCCGCGTGCCCCGGGAGTGCACACTGTCCACAAACCGGAGCTGGCGCTCGGCAACGGTAATGTAAATGGCCATAAAGGTGACAGCGATAGCATCGCGCAGGTTGACGGCTTATGACGAATGGGCGATGCACACTCTCCGTTGGCCATAGTAACAGTCATCTCCGCAAGGAGTCTGTCAACCTCCTCCTTGGTATCCAGATATATCACCATCGAGCGATACTCCTTATCCACAGACACATTCCCGAGCCACCGCATCTTATGAACCTTGACCCCATTCAACCGGCCGAAGAGAGTACAGCCAACCTCGTCCGTGGCCACCTCGTGATATACCCTATCGACCCTCATGGGATACCACTGCTCTCCGTACAGCGTATCAAAGTGTGTTCTGAGCCAAGTGTCGTCCCTCCGTACCTTATCGACATCGTCGCCATGAAAGAGAAGCCGATAACGGCCGTTCCCCTTTGAATTGACTCCCAAACAAGTTATACCTTTCCCTTTGAGGGCTTCGTTCACCCGCCTGCGCACCGTCCCCGCGTTCCCTTCCTTGATCTCCGGGATAGCAACTCGACTCAGGTCGAGTCCAATACCTGGAATCTGTCCAGGAGCGATAGACGGCTGTGGAGATGAAGGAGGCCATGGTGGCGAAGGGGCATTGGCAGTGGGAGTTGTGCCAATCCTAGGGAAAAGCTCGTTTCGTAAGCGTTCCCTAAGTGGTCCGAATTTTGAAGAGACCTTAATAGTCGCGATCAAGCCGGGAGGACAGCCGAAGCGGCGATCAGTGACGTGATTGAAACGATCGACAGCACGATCAACTACAGTCTTTTTCTTATTGCTAAGTGGCCATCTTAGGGAGAAATAGCTAAAGAAAGTAAAATATTAATAATAACTTTATAGACTTGCTAAAAAAAAATTTGCGATTCCAAAACTATAAATCTGTCTCGTGACACAGTGCGTCCCGGAACGCAGGGAGAGACGTTAAAGCGTCGCCGTGTCAAGAATCATGGTCCGGCGCTGACAAAAGTGCAAAGCGGATCCGCTGTTAGTAATTGGTCTGACGATTGTGACACAAGTAGACCGCAACTAATAGAGGCAACACAGCCGAACCCCGTGGTGAATCTGGCCATCCAATAGGCAGCACATTTCTAATGCAAGATGGAAGAAAAATGGTCGTTTTCTGCGATGAAGTGTTGGAAACGATGGTATGATTAGAGGAACGAACGGTCGATGATAGTTGTGATCACGGGGTTTGGAAAATGAATTCTGATAAGAATTTGCAACGTGCAAAAAGGCTAACCATTTAGTTCGTGCAAATCATATTATATAATCAGCTCCTGATGATCTAGTCTCCTCTTGGATTGGCCAGAGGTAGTAAGTCGATCGTGACATTGTCCTAAAACGAAGTGAAAGGGAAAACTATCCCGCCGGAGGCTCGCCGACGACCTGGTTGCCAGGCCTTCCGAAACGGAATCGAACTGCACGTGATTCCTTAGCAGACATTTCGTCAGGCAGCAACTGAGTTGTGGTGCCTGGACATGTGCAAACAGCGAGAACGTAATTTTTGAAATTGAGCAACGAAAACCACATCTAGCAGCCCTCCTTTTGGCCAGTTGAGAAGCCTGAGCTTGTGCGCATTGCCCAGTGTGACATAGGCAGAATGGCGACACCGTGGCCTCAAGTGGCAGCATGGCCCAACGA
>MU270771.1:0-12873 GCA_021432625.1 Leptodontidium sp. 2 PMI_412
GGTAGTACTGTTGATTACTGCGATTTGCTCGAGGTACTCGAATGGGAGGGGTCCGGGTTCGCGCAGCGCATGCTCAATGTCCGCCACGACGGACGCAGGTAAACGAGCAGGCATGGCACAACAACAAAAAAAGGTTCGCTGAAAAGAGCTCAGTTGCAGCTTTAATTTAACGTATCTGCGAAGTAGTTTGAGCGTTGCGTTGTGGAGTTATGTGTGGGGGCGCGTATATGAGGAATGGTGAGGGGGAACTTGGAAATCAAAGTGGTGGGGTCGCGTAAAATCGGTTACTAATACTAGTTATGCAAACAGCTTGTAAACGGCCGTGCAAGGTCACCGAGCTGAGACTTAGCTTGCAGCTCTGTGCCCGTAATCGCTCTGCCAACATGCAATGTTACGGCCAGTGGGTCTTTTTTTGGAATCATGGTAAGAAGCTAAAAAGTAACCGTACCTGCTTCTACAAACTCATCTTCTCCTGGAGTAATATATATATATTACCTTCTTCAAGGAAAATGGCACAGCCATCATCGAGCCTTCCTGATAATGCCCAGGCCCATGATCCGGGTACTCTCCACGACTCGGAGCAGCAAGGATCAGCTCCCACTTGGATCTCTACGTCAGCCGTCAGACGACGACCTGTGAATAACACATCTATCCAGGCATATCCGCAATGGGACGAACCTACTGTGGACGGAGGAGAGGAAACGACAGAAAAGATACCCCATCCAACGACCCAAAACAGCAATGAAATACTAGAAGAGCAGAAGGCTCCACCGCCGATCTCACTGTATGGAAAGCTGGGAGCACTCACAACTGCAACACTCATCGCAGGCACCCTGTGTATTTTCGCTGCAATCGGCTTTCTCTGGTTCCTCTGGCTGGCGGACTATCGCAACTCAACATGGCATCACATTGTGTACAACAACTGGTTCACGCGATGTGTATCGCTGTCCGGACTCGTCATCCGGACTGCTGTCTCGCTGCAAGCTGGCGCTGCTACATCGATGCTAGCGAGTCTGGCTCTAGAGCGAACTGGAGTACTTCTCTTGCACTTCGCTTCCGTATCACTAACACGAGATTCGAATGGCGGACCGTACATGCTGGCGTGGTGGTTGCTCAAAACCTTCATCCGTAACCCTGCACGCTGGGCAAATGCGACAGTACCCGCACTCACCACGGCCTTGACGATCCTCACCATCGCGATTCAGTTCACGACCACAGCGCTATTCTCAGATGTCAACTCGATCGTGGTCCCCGGGCCCTCTAACAGGTTGGATTTGGCGTCGAACTTTGTATACAATGTAAATGGAACGGTTCCAGTGGTTACGCGAGGCACGACTTGGACCAAGAAGCCGCCTTTCTATCCGATCTTTGCAGAGTATCACGAAGATCCCCCCGAGACACCTGATGGCGTCAGTGACACCGGTTTAACACTGAGGGCCTTTGTGCCCCTGCAGAGCCAACAGTCTCGAGCACAACTGAAAGAATACGAGGGGCGAGCCACGGTTCTCGACTCGCGAGTTGTTTGTATGCGGCCCAACCTTACGGGTGAAAGAATCCACGTTGCCAATAATATGTTTGTCTTTAACGGCACCTTCAAAGCCTCTTTCAATGCCTCTCGCCTCGTATACTTCACAGGTGGTAATGGGACCAATCCACTCACAGACTGGAATGCCAGAACGGACACCGAATTTACATGTGTTGGACTCCTCAATTACACAACTGCGATCCTGGGAAATGTGCAATCGGGACCTTCAGTCGATGAGCCCCACTGGCGTTTGGCCTTCTGCCAACCTTCCGGTCTTAATTTCGGTCGTAATGAATCCAGTCTTGGTGCATCGACCAGCGTCCTGATGAGCGAGTTCCGAACTCTATCAAACATAGCTCGCTATGAAGCCATGGGTGGCGCGGAGACGAACTACGCCTACGGTAATGCCTACCTAGCAATCAATATCTCCAGTGGAACAGAAGCAGAGTGGCTCAGCCCGCCGCTCAGTCAAGAGCCTGCGGAGTATGCCACCCTCGTGGGACCTGGCTACCCACCACTGGCCTATAGCAACCATGGCGAATGGCTGGATCTGGTCTTCAACTCTGACGCTTCCTTGCGTCTGAGTGTCAGTCTATGTTACACAGCCTTCGACACCGCAGATCTGGATATCGCTATGTCGGGGCCCCAAAACCGCACGGAGCCTGTGCCGAGCTACGATATTGCGACGTCTGGCTATACATACGGCGCCATTCGCGAGCAGTATGGCCAGTTTCCGGACGGCCAAGTCTCGTATGACAGCGATAGTGTTACTGCGCGCGGGATCCTCTCTCTGAAGAAGCGTGACTCGTGGCTTCCTGGCGCGGGCGATTATGTGTATAATGGCCACACCTCCACAGGGGGCACCTCCTGGATCACCGACTTTGCGAACATGGGCGGTCCGATTGCGGTCGGGGCTGAAAACGAGCGTGTTGGGTGGGACACAGCGGCGATCATGTACAATGCGTACCGCGATACGAGTTCCTGGTCGAATATTAACTCTATCAACACTGACCCGTCGATGGTCGCGCTCGTGCAGGAGATCTTGCAGAGTGGTGGGTCGATTGCTTTTGCGCTGCAGAGCGTCATCACCAGCTTGACAGGCGTGGCTTATTACGATCAGTTGCAGCAATTCAATAATGTCAACTCCATCTCCTATTCGGAGTTCATTGTTGCTACAGCTCGAGCCAAGTTTCGGGGTTTGATTGGCGTGACTACGGTTATCGCTGTTCATCTACTGTTGATGGGTGGAATTGTTGCCCTCTTTTTGATCAGAGCGAAGTTGTCGACGGTAGGGAACTCGTGGCAAGCTGTGGCGCAAGTTAATGCGGAGATGGCGAGGCCGTTGCTTGAAACGGCGGCTTTTTCAACAGATGCCACTGTCAAAGGTGTTCTGCAAACCAATCGATGGGAGAGAAAGATTGTAGAGATTGCAGTGTTAGAGGATGGGAAGGGTACGAAGATTGTTGGGATGAGGGATAAGCATGAGACTGCTGCTTCTGCGACGGGATCTGAAGTTGGTGGATAGCAATCACTTCGTTAGAATGGTTCGCTCTGATATATGCTAGATGAATATGTTGAATGAGATTTACTCTGTATGCTTGATCTAATATCTACTTGATCACATCCTCAATCATCGCGGTAGGCCAATTGCGTGTATTCTGTGCTAATTAGTGTGTCGATTAGTACCGAATTAACTTACCTTTGATTAATATAAGTACTATAAGGCAAGCTGGTTTGTAATTACGACTCTAGCGAATACTTTTTTACGCGTTTAATAGTCAAAAATATTGTCATAATCTAACTTTATAATTTCTTAGGACCCCCGAGCCTTTAACGGAGGCTGCGTTATCAGCGCTAAAACTGGACCACAATGGCCTGTGCTAAAATGAAGAGGTCTTCGTTTGTGGGGTCTGTTCACCAGAACTAGTCAGAAACCCTTCTCGAGTTATTGGATTTTGGAACTAAGCTTGGCTACAGGATGCTCCCTTTTGAAAACCTCCTATCGGTCTTGAAATCTCTAGATCCAAGAAGCCTTCTGTCAAAAGTTTACCAATTTCGTGCGCGAAACAGTGGGGTGTTAATGCCGGGGCTGTCCCACGGCTAGAGGCGCAGGAACGAGAGGGGGAAGAGTGCGAATGGCTGAATCCATTCGCACCCTTTCACACCTTCCAGTCTTCACATCCATGGCATTGACTGCTGCACCGACCTTATGCAGACGACGACGTCGAGCAACCAAAAAAAAGGGGAAAATAGTGTTGCTGTGCAATCTGAAAACGCTGTTGTCAGACTCGAGGATCTCAATAACACGGGGAGAGAGACTAAGCCGTTATATGATGTGAATATCGAGGAAGACTCGTAAACAAAGTGAAGATTCTAATGTCTAAGTTCTACAGTCTGGGCTGCCGAATCCGGTGGGTTTGGTCGCTGTTTTACGCAACCTCAACCGGGCCACACCCGACCATCTCGCTTGCCTCGGCTGACCGCGACCATCATCATCCTTCTTCACTTCGTTCGAGACCTCTCTGCCCCACTGAAGGTCATCCAGCCACCCAAATAAGAAGCCAGAAATGACTCCCTTTCTCTCGTCAGTCATGGCGGACTCTACCTGTCTTGCGGGCTATTTGACCTACTCAAAAACTCGAGGACTCCCACTCAATCTTCACCCACTATCACTACCACTCTCCTACATACTGTCCGTACCTCATTCTTCCTGGCCCTCACCGCCTGCACTGTCTCTCCAGCTATACTGCTACCTTCGTCTCTGTCGTCGAAAGCCCTTTGTCGATGCTCTGTCTGCGGTTCCCTTGTTTTAAGCTCCTCTCGACGGTCCTTTACGTTCCTCTACTCTACAAGTCGGCTCTTCACCCGCTGCTCTTCGCTCACTCCTTCTCTTCGTGATTTCCTTACTTTCCTCTAGTCAACCATGAACACGCAAACTAATTCGATCATTATATCGTAGGGTCCATCTTCGAAAGTTCCCCCCTCTTCCTTACTTGCCTCCTCCTTGGTCCAACCTCTCAATCACATTCCGCTGGTTCATTCGCTCTCGCAGGATCCCGCACAAGATCATGGCCCCCATAATCCAAATTCCAGTAGAGGACACTCTCAAAACCCTCCGGCATGTTCTTAAAAGACGTGCCGACGCAAATCGAGTGCTGAAGGAGAGAGAGAGAAGTAGAAACTTCGTAAGGCAGATTATCGACGGATGGGAAAGTCGCTTACGACAACAAGGGGTTCTTGCCGCCGCTAGAATCGGACAACACGAAGCCAGTATCTACTCTGCCGGCTGTTTCGATGAGACGTGCCGCTTGATGACGATGAAACCATCACAGAGATGAGGAGGTGCAAATTGAGGAATGATTCATACAAGGCGTGCCTCACGAGGCGGATCGAGAGGAGACGGATGAATCCGAAGACAGAGCCCGCCTATCATAACACATCAGAGGACGTCTCATCCAAGCAGAAGCAGGACAAACCACAACCCCAGTGAGGTTAATCGTCGTCCACGTGAATGCGTTGGCTCCTGTCAGTAAGATGGTCGTATGCAACGACATCTGTGTGATCACGGTCCTGATAAACCACTGATAGGAGCCAATGCTGGCATGGAGTGAAGTTCTAAGCAACCTCGTCACCAGGCTAAGCCGCGGTTCACAGAAGAGTGAAATTAGGTTGATGATTGACATGGTGGCGGCGGGAGAGCCCATCTCTGACTTCGTTCCGGTAATGACTACGAGGGTGTTTGAGAGAGGTAGAGAAATGCAACCAAAACCTCAAATCGCGTGGCCGTCCCCGAAGGGAGCCGGGGAAAGATGGAGGATAGATAAAGTCCTTCAAGGTTAACCCTGCAGTTGACGGCCATACGGAAGTGATTGCACGGTAGATAGTAATTATAAAGCAGTAGCCATGTTGCAAATATAGAGCTAGAAATGAATGAATACCATGATAGCACATCCACATCATGGAGATTAGAAGACATGATTGCATGGAGTAGCCAAGCTTCGACTGTCAAAGGAGTTGGAGAATTCTAGCCCAAAGATGAAGATTCCGTCAAGCCGTACGAGCGTCGTGGGCAATTGCTTGCTGAAGACGCCAATAGATTGCCTGATCCTCTGACCAATCCATAAATAAGCCTGAGTGTAAGGGAAAGCTCAGGTGACTTTCACACTTTGTGAATAAGTCTCACTTTGTGAATAGTCTCGCTATGGTCCACGGACGACCGTGACCATCTGCCAAAAGTGTTGCACGACCTAGGTCGATCCATCCTCACTCTACCAACATCGCAGAACATTCAAGGATTAGGATCGCTGCAGTTCAGCTTCGTATACGGATTGAGCTTTTATTCTAGCGATTAGCAACGGTATTAAAACCCGGAATCAATAGAGTGCGACTCACTGCTTCAAAGAGGTCGTAACCATACACATAGGATTGCATTGCCGGATCGATCCTGAGGATGGCCATAGATTAATTTTCTGATCAAATGGGGCTCAATAGTCATAACTAACCAGTAAAATGGATATCCAGGCTGAGGTTCCTCAAATTGCTGCTTACATAACTGATCTCGTGTAATTTGTTCCGCACCATCTGGCAAATGGTTGTTATACCTCTGTTAAAAGGATCGGCTGGTCAGTCTCTAACCCGTGTGTTCTTCAGGTCCAGGAAATACCTGTTTCATGCTCCCTTGCTGCAATGCTAAGCTTCGAGGTTTTCTCATGTCCTGATAGGCCTTCAGAGTCTTAGGAAGGTCTTGTAGAGAGGTGGCCCGCGAGAGTAAAATTCCTAGTGCTGCACCATCTTCTAGGGCTGAGCATGCACCTTGCGCCATGTAAGGAAGCATCGGATGGCATGCATCTCCTAGAAAAACCACGGTGGCTTCTTCATTAAACCATCGCGCCATCTCATCGACTAATTAAAGACACTATCAGCCCATTACAATCAAAAGATGGAAAGTCGTAGACTTACGGTGCATTAATTTCCACTTATCAATTTTAGGAACCAATGCCAGCAGTTTCCTCAGGCTAGAAAAATTAGTAGTGTATACTCGGTCGGTCGATCTTCGACATACAGGGGATCCCAATTCTTGAAGATCTCGTTCATTTCCTCCAGGTCTCCGGGAGCTTTTGCCACGGTCCCGGGAAGATTGTCGGGGACAAGAAGAACGATATTCAACATCGTGTTGTTCTTTAACGGATAGTATATGGCATGGCAGTCTGGACCCACCCAAAGACATACTCGAGGGATCGATGCAAACTCACGGAGTTCCTGGTCGTCAATATCTTCTACCCGAAGCACTATTCGATAGGCCAGATCGCCTGTAGGGATGGGATGACTAGGCTTGCCAAGAAATGAGGACCGTGTTTTCGACCAAAGTCCTGAGATAATCAGATGTCTGTTAGGGCGCAGCTAGTATAGGGCTTCTTACCATCAGCGGCCACTATAAGATCACCGCCTATTCTCTCCCCAGTTGATATAATCACCTCCGGTATCTTGAAGTCATGCCGTTCAACTAGAACACCGAATCGAAATTCGACGCCGAGACTCCGGGCACGGTCATACAATGCAATCTGCAAGTCGGCTCGATGAATGTCCCAGAAGTTCGCTTTATACTTTTCCAGCATCTCTTGTCCATAGTTTTCACGTTTCCCGAGGAGAGCCCCGTCACTATAACGATGGACTGTGAATGTTTGTGGGTTGGAAACCAAGTTCTCGAGCCGGTCTCTCAAACCCCATCGTTCAAGAAGCCTGGTCGCATTGGGTGTGAGCTGGAGTCCCGCACCAATCTAGCGGCGGGATTAGTTATTTGTTCTTATTGTTTCGCTTGAAGCGTACCTCCGCCAAAGATGGAGCTGAATCAAGGACCAAAACATCGTGTTTTGGCGATTCGGTTTTGAGAGAGACCGCTGCCGCCAATCCACCCAGACCAGCACCCACGACCACAATTTTGAAGGACATATAGGAGTGGTTCAATTGATGACAATTCTGAAAAAGTTTTGATGTGGAGCTCACTATAAGAGGTTGATGATGTTTTCAAGGCTGTCTGATATGAAGTGGTAGATGGACAAGATATCTTGGTTTGCACGTTCAAATGTACCCACCCGCACTGTCATCCCACCCACCTGCGCTAGTTACCCACCCACCTACACGATTATCCAACCCACCCACACTTGTGATCCAACTACGCTCAACTAAATTATGCCACACAATGTCACCTCACCAATCTCTCTATTGAAAGAGAGGAAGGCGGCTCAATTCGCTGGAAATTCTCCAAAGCTCAATCATCTAACAACTCGGACCTTGGATTACGGATTCTCGCAATGGAAGCATTCGAATACAACGTGTCCGCAGCCCGAGTTATCTTCGGCAACGGCAGCGTCTCCAAACTCGCGGGCGAAATAGCGGGGCAGAAACTCAAAGCACCTCTCCTCCTTTCGACTCCGGAACAAGTCGGCTACGTATCTCAACTCAAAAAGCTCCTCAACGGTAACATTGCGGACGTGTTCAGCGAAGCATCAATGCATACTCCCTCGGCGATCACAGAGAAGACCTTGCGCACGCGGAATCTACAAATGCCGATTCAATCATTTCAATTGGAGGCGGCAGTACAATTGGGCTTGGGAAAGCAATATCCATACGGACGGGACTTCCGCATATCTGTATCCCAACGACATACGCCGGTTCGGAGATGACGCCTATTCTTGGGGAAACACAAGATGGACAGATGGCGACGCGGAGTGGTCCCAAGATCTTACCGGGACGGTCATCTACGATGTTGATCTTACCATAACCCTTCCTGCGAGCATGAGTGCCACAAGTGTTGTGAACGCAATTGCACATGCAGTTACGCGTCCTTTCGTATTTGATGTGAGGCATGTGCTAAACTGACAACGAAATTTCATAGTGGAAGCTCTCTACGCCTGGAACACTAACCCTATCATTTCCTTACTAGCTCTAAAGGGCGTGAAATCTTTAGCAGCTTCATTGCACAGGATTGTTGAATCACCCGCGGACGTCGTATCCCGCCAATCTGCCCTCTACGCATGTGCCGCATAGCCAGGCGCCGTAGAGGGCAGATTGGCGTATACGACGTCCGCGTGTGATTCACACCACAAACTATGCCATATCCTCGGCGGCTCCTTCAACATGCCCCACGCAGAAACACACACGATCATTTTACCTCATGCTTTGGCTTACAATTCCCCTGCTATACCTGAAGTTATGAAAAGGTTGGCAGATGTATTGCCAGGCAGTGGTGGCAATGCAATAAAAGGGCTAAATGTGCTATTGCAGAGTTTGAAAGTTAAGAGGGGGTTGAAAGATTTTGGCTTTAAGGAGGAGGATGTGAACAAGGCTGCCCAGATTGGGTGGCGAATCCATACTAGAATCCGAGAGCGGTCGAGATAGGGCCGATTAGGGAGCTGCTGAGGAGGGCGTGGGCTGGAGAGGACGCGAGGGCGGATTTCTAACTTATTAAAAGGCAGAAACATGTTCATAGACTGTCTTGCAGAGTAGCCAATAAGTCAGGACTACAAGTTAAGTAAATAATATCAGTCAGTTGCTTCGGATTTTGTTACAGTCAGCCAGATTATGTTAACTTGCAATCTGCTAATCAGTTGAAACCTTTAAATTTGGTGATTTTAAAGTGCGTTTCAAGGTCTCAATAAGAGATTGATTGATTGATTGACTTATACTTGCTCTAAGCCTCCTACCGAAGTATAGCTATACTAGTTATTCTAGCTAAGGTGCGCTTGACTCGAGCTAAAAACTTATAACATATATCGTAATAGTAGTAAAATCGAAATGGAGAACTAATAAAGTGCAATTTGTATTGGACTATCTAAAATCTGGTAAGTTTGTACCTTTATTTATTTAAATATGCTACATCTATTCAATGGCTATTTTTGTCGTCAATTCCTTCTGAAGATTTGCTATTAATGGTCAAAATATTCGCCTTTCAACTAGATGAAATCCAATGCCTTTGTTTATACTTAATCGAGGTCTGGAACCGGCAGATGATTCAACAACTTGACCTTCCGCCCCAATACTTTGAGAGCTTTCAATGCATTTTCATCTCGTAGCCGTTCTGTTTCTTTCTCATCAATCAACACGAAATCATACTTCAATACTTTGCCTCCTTCCATGACTCCGTATTTCTTTGCTATTTCTACGTCCGCGGGCACGAATTCGACGATGAGGGACTATTTGACGCCAAAGACAGCATCGGACGTTTCGTAAGGATCGTTTCGAAGATATAAAGCACTACATAAAAGCAGTCAGTAGTTGGGGCCCTGAAAGCCCGCTTTCTTCAAAGATGGGAATAACTCACGTAATCAAATGGTCCCCCCCCTTTCTTTTCAAACACAAAATGCATATGCGCCGGCCTCCAAGGATGTCTGTTCAACAATTTCAAAAGCTGCCCAACAGGTCCGTCATGAGGGAGGAATCGGATATGGGACTGGAACAATATCTTTGAAGCAAAAGACGCCCTCCTTATTACGCTTCATGACACATCTCCCATCAGGCCCAGTCCTATCCTCATGCTGCACATCATAATGACCTGTACTATCTGTCTCCCAAATATCTACCTTAACGTCTTCGATCGGGTTGTCCTTGATGTCTTTCACCGTGCAGACTATCAGACAAGGTTCGCCTGCGGTGTCTTGCGACATGAGGTCACCGTGTTCAAGGGTTTCGGCTTCGTGGGTGTGGAAGGGTCCAAGAACCGAGCCTTCTGTACTTGCGAGTGGCTTTGGATGGTCGATTGCATCGGCTGAGAGTGACAGACCGAGGATATCGGAGAGGAGGATAAATTCCTAGAGTACGTCAGCAGAATCCACATTTTGAGAGACGTGTCGCACATCTGTGCTAATCTGCCCAACTCGGACCAAGAAGTTCAGAGCTGCCATCCATTCAGTTGTACTCAGTCTCGTCTCCCAGGCGAAATTATGAAGATGTGTAACCAATCTCTCCATGACATATGTAAGGCGTTGATCTGAGGATTGAGAGTTTATGGCAACGGTATTTTCGGTGATGTTGTCAATAGTCAGGTCCTTCATTAGAGGGACATTGACTTTTGAGGGATCCATCTTGAAGATTGGTGTGATTTTGAGAATTCTAGGAGCTTTGTAAAGCTCGGAAGAGGAGCTATATACTTTGGCAATTGAGGTTGATGCGGGATATTTCCGGTGTTTGGGTGCCTTTCTGAAGCTCTACTTCTGCTGCAGTTGAAGTAACAGGAGCAGAGGAAATGAAAGGGGTTCTGCTTGTGCTTGTTCAAGGCCATCAGAGAAGGTGGCCGTACGAATGCCACTTCCGAGCCACGGTGGAGAAATCGTCTCGGAGTCCGGCCTCTTGCGATATGCAACACAAAATGATCTTATTTTTCACCTAATAATCCATCTCAAGTAACATTCGCTCCCTACTATTTAGTAATCGATATCCCACGCAAAAGCCCACCCCCACCAAAAAGAGCTACACCCACATACAATAATATACATAATTAAATTACCACACGCCTAACAAGTATATATTGAGAGTTGATTAGGTATTAGTTTTATATCACGTAATCAAAATCATGGCTTTTCCTAGACGACTTGAGATTCACAGCTCGGAACCGAATGGAGATATGTTAGTTTGTTTGGTAATCAACTGACTTGCGATTCTCTTTTGACTTAGACTTGGTGATGAAACATTTTTGTCATACGTTAATAAAGCTAACGTATCTATGATAGACCGCCTTATAAGTGTGCGGAACCAGTAAATAACCGTTTAATTAATTTGTGTTCGCCTCACAAAGCCCGCAACTGCGAATGCAACCCGGCTGCACGCAGCTGGGTGGGGGACCAATCGCCACTGGGTGGAGAGCAGCCTGGCGGAGATCAGTCGTTGGGTGGGGAGACGAATAGTTGGGTGGGAAACCCTGTCTGGGCGGTTTATACTCACTCCCCACTCTTGCAAAAGCTGCTCAAGGTGCTACTCACCGTACTAAGGTATCTGACGAATGCATTATGGGGCTCCCATGATCCCATCCCAGGCGCTGAAGTAGTAAAAGTACAAAATAATCGCACTTCCCTACAGTAGAAGGTCAAAAAAGCCGACACAGAAATCCGTCCTCCCACTCCGCCACGCTGCCTTCGGTTTTGCAACCTTCACGTCCACACCTTCTTCCTCAGCACTCCACTTTTCCTCACTTGATCCCACTTCACCAAATTGATCAAGATGCCCGACTTGCATTCTCTTCCAGAAGGATCACATCCGAAGAATGCAATCAGGAACAATGGGCCCGATCATCTTACGCTTGAGCGATACAAGTTGAGAGAACTGGCTGAAGGGTGGCCTTGCTACCGGGATGCATGCGAATGGGAGAATCTGGTCTCGATCTTCCATCCCGATGCGTATATCTACACCACCTGGACAGGCCGTACTCACTACGCGAAATTCATTGAAGGATCAAAAGCGGGTATGGATAAGGGCGCCTTCATCATGCATCGGATTCACGGGTCAACGACGGATATCAACCCTGAAGCTACGAGAGCAGTGACAAAAATGAAAGCCACAATCACACAACGCTTTGTGCTACCACAGGCTGGCCAAGAAAAGGACAAGACTTGTGAGGTGGATGCAGAATCTGATTGCCGATTTATTTTCTTTTGGCAGAAGGAGCCCGCAGGCTCACAGTTTGCTGGTGAATGGCGGGCGCGGTTTGCAAGGCACTGGTATGAGAAGGACAAATTGGTTCCAGTCAATCCACAGAAGATTCCGGCTCTCAGCGAAGAGAAGTTGGCGAAATTTCCAAGTGGATATCGCTATCTTGGATATTGTCAAGAGGAAACAATGGGAATACAGGTCTTGTTAGACCTCCCTGGGCATCGGAGGGAAGCTGATAATATAAATGGGCAGAAACATGACATTTTGTACTGGCAGGCGAAGGACTGGGTGGAGGGGAAGGAGATCGATATTTAGCTTTCCAATAGGGTAACGTGGAATGTTGCATAAAAGTGATCTCGTACAGTTTGGCCATCTTCTGTGCAGCCTACACACAGGCAAGTTTATTTTAATACAAATTATCCGTATATTACTCAACATAATTGAAGAGAACTCGATGTACTCATCATTAATTGCGAGAACATTTCATATTATTCCCCAAAAAATATCACGGCAAGACCCTGATCATGTTCAATCACCCAATCTAGGGTGAGGAAGCTCTTCCTTTGCACCGAAAACCCATAAACCTCAAGGATAGTTCTAACCTCATCTTTGACTGGACGATTTTGAGAAAGGAGTGTTCTCGTGTTTTATATTCTATCAAATTTTTCTTTTTGGCTTGTCAAGCTGACTAAGTCCCCCCCCCCCCC
>MU270772.1:0-20763 GCA_021432625.1 Leptodontidium sp. 2 PMI_412
CTCTGGTAGCTCCTTTGTCACCTGACCGGATAGGCTCTTTCCACATAAAAGGGTTCATCACTTGAAAACAACTCAACAACCAAGAACTTTTCATAGATATTATCTAATACACTTTTTTCTCCTCCCATCACTCGACTTTTCATGCTCTCCAGATATGTATTATCTTTAGATTTGATCGATCCGCGATTTCCTACACCTAGAATCTCTCCCGTACCTCACTACATGCTACCTCTGTTGTTGTGTGGTTTATTGGGCTTTATCCCTCCCACATTACGTCTGAATTAGGAAGTAGCGCTTAATATTCTAATTAACTAAATTACGTCGGGTTAGTACATAAGTTTTTATTTACTTAATAAGTAATATTAATTAGTAGATCGTGCGCGTAATTCATTGGGAAATAAATCCTAACGCATTGAGACTAATCATATAAAAATCAAGACCAAAGTACTATACTCGATATCTACCAGAATAGAGTGTATTAAAATGCTGAGGGTAAGTAAGACAATTGGCTAGCTAACTTTTCATACCAGTAATATTATGCATGAAAATGCACTCCGCGAAATTAAATACCCAGTCGTAACTAGGTATTTCATTCTCGATCATCAGACAGTCTGCTTCAGAAAACATCTGTACAACCAACACCTCTATAGCCATCCTCCAGCCAGGAAAGTCCCAAAAAATGAAGAGCTCGTTGTAGCTATTCATGCCTTGACCTGGACCTTCTCACTTTCTCATCTTTGACAAGGACCGTGTTCCAGTAGAGGTTGAGTTCAGAAAATTGAAGTCCGTCAAATCCGTCCTCCGTTTCACTGGCAACGATTGTAAAAAACACCGCTCTCGGCGCCAAAATCGGTTCCCCATCCCCTCTGAACCAATATTTCCCGTGGAATTCACCAATGACAGTGTATTTGGGTGAATTGCCTTGTTCCTCAGACTCACCAACTGCAATACAACTCAGAGGTATAAATTCAAGTTGTTAAACAGACTAAACAGGCCTCGCACCCACGTCGTGATATTCTCTGCTCCCCGATAGGTCACATTGGTAGTATCGTGGAAGGCGCATGAGGGCGAAAAGTATTTTGTTGAGGCATATAGCAAAGTGAGATTCGACGTCATCTCCTTTGTGTATGGCTCCACAAAGCGCAGCGCTCTGTTCTCCCTGGATGTTGCGTCCCATTCTCCGTGGTATCTGAGTACAGTGACTGTCATTATCGCCGACTAGTTGTTTTGCGGCCAAAGTATCTGATATGAGGAATAGAAAGTGTATACAAGAAGAGGCCTATCTGCGTCCTGAAGGGGGGAATTAATGTGACTACAGAAGTGATGTGCTGTTGTAGGATTCAGGATAAAGTAGTACCACAATAGCACACAGTTAAGAGAGGGTCAAGGGATATATGTTCTCACTTACTTGACTTGCTCAATTGGGCCACCGAAAACCGAGCATAATAATTACGAATCTTTGGTGAGGGGTAACCGAGGCCTTTTGAAGGAAAGTTTCCGCTCCCCTCTTGTGGTTTAATGCGCAAGTTTAATAAATGGGACTCCTCAAATGGGGGAGGTAGATTTAAAACTGTCCAGGTAAATAATCAATGATTACATATCTCAGAACACCCCGTGTCCATTGTCGGTAGATGTTGCCAGGACCACCCGAGTTTACCGTAACGTATCCTCAAGTAATTTGTCTCGATACATATACGACCGGCAGCTACCTCGACCAACCTTATTATTCATTGAGCAAGAGAAATAAGAAACCTAGAAATGAGCCCCACTTCCAGAGTTCTTTCGACGGCGCAGAGCTTTTCTTTCGAGACTACATTCCCTCGTCAATCACTAAACCATACAATTCACATAACCAACATAGCGATAGGCAACCACCAGCGATAGTTTTCTTGCATCAATGGCCGCTGTCCTCAAAATGTGGGAGCCTTTGATGGTGCAACTCACTGAGACCTACCAACTCGGCTGTATTGCTCCAGATCGACGCGGCTTCGGGCGGAGCGACTAGAATCGTCTGTGAACAGACCAAAGTGAGATCAATTATGAAGTATTCGCAAGAGATGTTATCGATGTTGTCGATCTTTTCGAAAGAATCAAGCTGGGAAAGTTCATCTTCGTTGCGGCCAGGATAGCTGGTGGGAATCGCTTCTAGCATACAAGTTCAGCGATTATGTCCGTCAACATTGTCAACAACGGCTGCATGTGGCCACTGCTCCTCCCCGTTTATTTATTTTCTCCCTTGAAGAAAATCTTTTATTTATCATGAATGCGGCTAATTTCAATCAAAAGGGATTTATATTCACAAGTGTATATATATATAACACGTATCTTCCATATCATACCGCTACGCCCAAATTCCCTCAAGCAACACCTATAGAAATGTGGAAGCAAGTCGTTAGTGCAATCCGTGAGGATCGTGCTGGCTTCTTTGCCGACTCATTCAAAGGGCCGTTGGGTATCGGCAATAACCATGTGCTGTCAATACGCTTCAGAGGTCTGAGCGGATGGATGAGGCAGCGGACGCTATTGTGGTTGAGCGCGGTGTACAAATTTTCGCTTGCTACGGTTTCAGTGAAGAATTGGCAGCTCTGACAAGCATCTGACGTCCATATTCTGCCCCTACACGGTGACTCGGATGTTGGGACCCTTGTGAAAGTCGGGGCAGCTCGAGTAAAACAGATCATCGATGCATCCCTAGAGCGAAAGTAAATGTGTACGAGAACGCAAGTCATAGTAAGAACCCCTTATCTTTTCATTAACGAGAAAAATAAATAGTAAACAACCGTACTCGGTTCTTATAATCACTCATTGTTAAAAGATTCTTTCTGATATTGTCAAGTTTGTGGGTTCAATTACAGCCTAGGTATTAAAAGGCTGAGAAGAGAAAAATATTTGTCTCTCAAAACCAATCTCATTAAATAGCAAGAGTGAAGTGTATAGACATCATTAATAAATTGTATTATCTGCTGTTCAATTTGTATTATCATTTAGACAAGTTCATGTGCTTTAGACAACTGACTCGACAGAACCTGGGCTGGTTAGAGCTTGCGAACCGATTTCTGGACGGCCCGAAGGAGTTCTGGCGAAAGAAATCGTCAAAGGAGGTATTTCAGCTTAGCAGGGTTCTCGATTGTACTGGGTATCTTTGGTGACGATCAGCATGTCTGATGGATCTATCATTAGGCTGACCAAGACGAGCCTTGAGTAATTCTTCAAGGCAGGCATTAGGCCACTGTTACTCGACCCGGTCCTTGATACTAAAAGAACCAATTTATGTTCATATCTAGGAGATTTAGCCCTCGTATGCTGAGCGCTTCAGAGATCTCACTGGTTATGACCTCAAGCACTTAAGCTAGCAATCTTTCAACTTCGATCCACTGACGAGCTCTTGTAACACACCGTCATGAATTACACTATGAGCCATTCCAGCTCAGCTTACAACTCATAACTTACATAAAAGTAATTGAGCATGAGCATGGTTTGTGTATGGTATAATTTCTCTAGAATCCAGGCTTTCTTTTGCAAGTCGCACGCTTAGTCACGGTCGAATCATCCTCCGAGCCCAACAACTCTACCTGACCATCACTTAAGTGCTAGGCATCGTTAGGAGAGAAAGCGAGAGCACGTCAGCGAATGATTGATATGTAGTACTGATGCCATCACAATATCTGCATGTTACATGCACGCTTTGGGAGGCTTCATGTGACGCTCAAACAATAGGGGTAGCGTAGACTCCTAGAAAGCGCCGTATAAGTCAAGTTTCGACGAAATTGACGCTGGTATCCACGAGGAACTTTTTCACTGCGTCCTTGGCTCTGTTTTAGCATGGCATGTTCATTGGCAAGAGGAGAACCGGTACTTTGTAGTAGGCAGCTGCGACATTAACAGCAAGCAAAGAAGAATCTCTTCGGCGTTTGGCCGAGTCCTATTCTCGAGTTTTCAGTGGACTCTCTCTTCCATCCAACGAAAAGTGTGATTTAGCAGGCCACCCTAACAGAGCTCCAACACCAGCTACAACTAGTTCATTAAAAGAAGCAGTCTCCTTAGATACGTTGCACAGTCTTGGTGAGATAGTCATGGAGATGGTGTGGATGGAAAGGTGTGGTATGAGCAGCTCACCCATCTGTTTTTCCCAAGTTGTTGAGACTCTTTGCGCAGCCTACAGTATTTGTATTTCCAAATCTACGGATAAGATTCTAGAAAAACAATCCTACTCATTCTCTATTTCTAATCTGAAAGCAGAATAAGCGGCTCAGGGACCTGTTGCCGGCAAATACGGATGTAGAAAGGGAAAGAAATGGCTTAACAACCCGGCGAGAATGCACATTGGGGTCCCTGCAGGAAATTTCGCTTTCCCATTTGTGTTGACCACACTCACACTCCGGAAATCGTACCGCCCCTCCTCATCATCGACTGCCTCGGCCATGGCAGCCGCCAGATCCATGTACGAAAGAGGACTACCTTCCTCTGTGAAGCTCAATGCGTGACCGCGTTGCTTATCCACAGACAGCGCTCCCGGTTTGATGTAGATCGTTGTCAGCCAATCCTCCTGCAAGCGAAGAAGCTTCTCGGTCTCTTTCAGATCGTTGTAGACGTGGGATGCAGAACGAAGCAGAATTTGCCGCAGCAACCAAGGTAACTGAGCCGACAGGTGGTCATCGATGGTTGCTGATGAGAGGAGAACCAGCTTAGGCATCTTTGCGGCTTTGGCCTGCTTGAGGCTATCGAGGACGTGGATGACACTGAGTGCTGTATCCTGGCTGAGATGGCAGCCCGGAATATTGTCATTCGTAGTGACAACTAGAAAAACGGCATGACATCCGTTCAAACAACGTTTCAATAGCTCCTCATCTTGAATGCTGCCCTCAAAAATGTCTACTTTGTCACTATCTTCAACTTCTGGGACAAGCCGCAGAAGCTTAGACCGGTTTCGACAATAGGCATTGATTTTGACTTTCGGTCGTTTCAGGAGATTTCGGATGATGGCTGAGCCACAATTTCCAGTAGAGCCAAGAACTGCATAAATTGCCATTCTTCGACCGTTCCCGCTTCGATGTAAGGTAGAACCTGAAAAATGGACCTGACGTGATGTGATATACGTAGGCGATTTACCCCAAAAAGAAGTACAAGCCTCGGTTCATTGATCCAAAACTTGCACCGTTGTCTCATGGATTTATAGATAGGTAGGGAGTATTTGCTAGGTCGGATTCTGTTCTGAGTGCCGAGATTGCATTCCGTCCGGCGCTCGCTTTTCACCCGGCCTGATCTCCCGACTCAAAACCCCGATAAGAAAATAAATTCCTAATGCTCCGCTATTAGCAGCTATACAGGCAAGCTATCAAACTTCCATGATGCCGCAAGGTCTTGTATACAAGTCTAGATCCAAACGCTATATAAACGACTTCATAAAAACCAGGTTTTATTGACGTTGCACTTCGACACATCCTTTCCCTCTTTCCCAACCAACACTGGATCTTAGAAGGAGCAATATTCATTAGAAACAACGTATGGAGTTATTTTCACCATTGAATACAAGCAGAATCAACGGAACCTAGCATACAATTTGTGTAGTACAGAAATCTGCATTGACTTGAACTGTATCTAATGAGCCGCAGCTCCTTGCTCCTTCATATACTGCTGAAACTTGGGAAAGAATTGTTGATAGAATGCCGTGTCCACCATCTCTTCGAATTTTTGAACCTCTGTACCATCCTCAGTGAAAGTTATAAATACAGCGTATTCATTCGTCCATTTGAAATCTCCAAAAGGCGTGTCAGCACTAGAAGTTGCATAGAGGGCCGCCTTGTTCCTGGGAGCATCGTGCACGGTTTCGTAGATATCAACCTACGCGGAGGATAACTGTCAGATGAGAACAGGCGACGAGTTGTTCCTCGAGATCTTTACCTTGTAGTTTTTCAGGATACCAATGAGGTTTGGTAAAATGCCCAAGACTTCGGTTCGCGACCTGGCTGGTATTCCCAGCGACAGAGGCAACATTTTTTGAGTGCAATCCTCAGACCAAGTGGCCATCCACGCTTCGGGTGTGAAGATTTTCCATCCTGCAATGAATTTATCGAGGGTCGCAGCCTGAACTTCGGCCGGGGCAGGCATGCTGGTCTTCCCTAGTGTATTTGCTCTGATCAGATAGTTAGGCGAGGGAGGATCTCTGATGTGGAGCTAAGTTGCTGGGCAAAGTAACAAAAGTCTACCATAGACTTTGGCTTAACTATGTCGCAGTTTTCGGTCACGAAAGTTTCGAATGCGTAGATATGCTATTTGCTACAGACATTCGGGCTATTCAATTGCTCCGTGCAAAAAGGCGACGCTAAAGATGACATGCAGTAGGTCCGCATTTCCATTGGGTGGGTTCGAAAATAGCCCGGGAGCCGGGTCAAGTAACCAGGGCGTGCAGCTACTCACCATTCTCCCGAACGGGCTTTTCACCAGGAATTTGGACTTCCCGGA
This sequence comes from Leptodontidium sp. 2 PMI_412, assembly GCA_021432625.1. Taxonomy (NCBI): domain Eukaryota; kingdom Fungi; phylum Ascomycota; class Leotiomycetes; order Helotiales; family Leptodontidiaceae; genus Leptodontidium; species Leptodontidium sp. 2 PMI_412. The sequence continues at coordinate 6,463 of MU270772.1, forward strand.
TCACATCGCCACAGAAATAGAATGGCACGGTTTGAAACTACGAAATACATGAAACTCGTGATGAAATTCATAGGTAGAAGTGTCCCTACAGTTCAACTATTGTGCAGAAAAAATCCTAGCACGTAATCACTCGGAATTGAAACGCTTTGCTCTATATGGCATTCTATAATGATTGCGATTTCTAACGGCTGAACAGCTAGCTCTGTCATACTGTTTCCGACTTATCCATTATCAGTTCATGCAGCTCCACCATCAAGTGTCAGAATTTTCCCATTGACCCATTCGGCTTCGTTGCTAGCCAAAAAACAAACAACCCGTGCAATATCAACTGGATACCCATTCCGGGCCAAAGGTGACGCATGTGCCGCCATCTTTGCACTGTTAGAATCGCCACTACTCTTGAGATACGATATGGGCTCACCTGCTGTCGCTCTTCGGCTGAGTACTTTTCGCCGTTTGGGATGTAATGCTGTGATACGGCGTGGAACATATCGGTGACGGTGCCGCCCGGTGCCACGGCATTGACAGTGATTTTCTTATGACCACAGTCTTTGGAGAAGACCCGCACGAACGAGTCAATGGCACCCTTGGAAGCTGCGTACAATGAATGTTTGGGGACAGTAAAATCCTTCGCAGTGTTGGAAGACATTAGAATGATACGTCCGCCCTCATTGAGGTGACGGTATGCCTCACGGGCAACAAAAAATTGCCCACGTGTGTTGAGACTAAAAACGCGATCAAATTCTTCCTGCGTGGCGTTGGTATGTTTAGGTCGCCGTCAATTAGACCAAGGGTGGGTTTACATACCTCAGTCACATCGCCCAAGTGTCCGAAGCTGACGACCCCCGAGTTACTACACACGATGTCCAATCCCCCAAAATGAGCAACCGCATCATCGAACAGTTTGACCGTGTGAGGGACCTGGCGAACATCGGCTTTGAAGGCAACTGCGTCAGATCCCAGAGCTTTGATCTCCGCAACGGTTTCCTCAGCTGACTCTGCCGAATTTGCGTAATTGACGACAACCTTTGCACCCAGACGGCCAAGCTCAACAGCCATTGCCTTACCAATACCGCGGCCAGATCCAGTCACCAGAGCTACTTTGCCATCAAGGCGGTATGGTATATAAGTGGTAGCCATGTCGGGCGGTTGTGTCTACTGATAGGAGGGCGCACGTAATATGATTGTTTGAGTTCCAAAGATGTGAGGATAATATATGAAGCTGGACTTTATATGCTAGGGTGTTAGTGATGAAGTTATGAAGTCGCGTATGTGTAGAAATTGTATGGGCAGAAACGGGGTACAATTCGTTCTCCCGGATTTCCGCACTCCGAGATCAACTCCGTGGACCGGGAACGGGGTACGCGGGAGTCGGGTGAATTGATAATGCTGGAATCGAGATGAAGGTATATACCCAGGTAAAGCTGGAAAAACTGGTAAACAAGATTCATTCTGTTTCCAACATCAACATCAACATCAACAGCCTAACTGATACCTTCCACCTCAACCCAGCGGGCATCTTCAGTATGGCGAGACAACCTTCCTTTGAAGGTGGGTTCCATTCATGTCTCTATGTTACTCATTAACCCTGGAATAACTAGACGTTTCGGGCTGCCAAACCGCTTTGTATGAATGGGCTGAGAGTTACGACACAAAGGACTGGGAACGCCTTTCGAGAATAGTCGCACCTGTTCTTCGTGTACATTTCTTCAACCCCCGCTTTCAGAAAATCGGGCCCTAACAGTTCATGATATTTTCTAGATCGACTACCGCTCGTTCCTCAATATGCTCTGGGAAGCAATGCCCGCCGATCAGTTCATAATCATGGCCTCTGATCAAAACGTCCTTGGGAACAAGCGCCTCAAGACACAGCATTTGGTCGGCGCTTCTAAGTGGGTGCAAACAAGCGACAATGAAATTACTGGATATCACCAGATGAGGGTAGCCCACCAGAGATACAAGGATGATGAACTGAAGGAAGTCGACATCAAAGGGCACGCACATGGCAAGGGTACAATGTGGTATCGCAAAGTAGATGGGGTATGGAGGTTTGCTGGAATTGAGCCAGACATTCGGTGGGGAGAATATGATCATGACAAGATTTTTGAACCACATAAATAGTTGAGTACATTAAATATATTCACCTACACATATCATGGAACTCCTTTCATGGCGCATATTGCAATCCTCTTCGTAAGGGGGAAAAATACTAGCATGCGATGAAATGCAAAGTTTCAACTTCAAAATACTTCACTGAAAGTCGCATCTAATTTCTTGTTGCAAACTGTTGGAGAATTTTCATCTTATGGAATGGGAACTTTTGCAATTAGAGATAACTACATATGAAATCTATCAGGATTGAATCCCAGACACTTTACGACCAGTCCCCATCCAAAAATTCCTCTATCCTCTTCCCCTCTTTGATATCTTTTTGAATCTCTTCAACCGTCCAGGGGACGAACTTGTGGCCAGGAGGTATATTGGTATTTTGGAAATCAGCACCATCAACCAAATGTGCGAAAGCTTGCCCGTACTTTTCGTAGGCGTAGGCTTCAGGGTTGTGTCGGAAAAACCACTTGCAGAACCGCAGGCTGACTTTCTTTGGATCTTTTTTGATAGCATCCCAATCCATGCTCTTCGTGTTTGTGGCTTGCGAGTTGACAAATGCAACCTTTTGGTTACAGCTCACACGTTGCCATCGAAGTAAGTTGTATATTTTGGCCCCGAGACCTGCAGCCCCTGGTCCACTCCCATAAGTTGCCAACTGTAAACAGGATGCTAATGTTATGGCGTCTTCAAGGGCAAGTGTACCACCGCTAGCAGAGCTTGGGACATTGGAATGCGCAGCATCGCCAATCTGTACGATACGGCCACTCTTGGAAGTCCATTCGCGGCGAAGGTTACGCCATAACAGCGGCCAGTGAATTACAGAACCTTTCGGGGCATTTCTGACTAGGGCCAGGATAGCTTCATCCCAGTCGGATACCCTCTCGAGTACTTGGATAACTTCCTCGGGGTCAACGGTAGGATTCCACGACTCGTTGGCTTCGACACTTCCTTCCGCCAAGAAGTTGTTACGGGGAGTAATTCCAAAGGCGACAAACTCGGGTGAAACAAAGAGCCCAATATGCATACCAGGTCCCAAGCAAAGCTCATGCGATACAGGGTTCTCGCTTCCCCATCTCTTCTGGAGAAGCGGGTCGTCCTTCACCAGATGTCCCGGATATGAGGCACGGTAGACGGACATGCCACTGGACACCGATGGCATGTGCTCACCAGCAATGAGGATTTCGGATTTTGACCTTGCAGCATCAGCAGCAACGACGATGTGAGCTACTCTGACGGTGCCGCTTTCAGTCACAACACCACCCAACCCAGCAGCTTCATCTTCGAAATACTTCTCAACTCGTTGTCCATAATCGACTTTGATGCCTAACTTGGCAACTTGCCGCAACAGCATTCGGTAGAACTTCTTGCGAATTTGCAAGGCGCCCACGTTGGGAATGCCATTCTTTTCTCGTAGTGCTATGTCTTCGGGATCGTTGAAGTGAGGTTCCGAAGGCCCATAGATGAGTTCGCCGGTATGCTTCCGGTAGTATTCAGGGATATCAACCTTGTCTTCCTCCAAATCTCGGCACATATCGGGCCAATGCTGCATGAAGTTTATCGCGGAGGGTTGGATGAAGATAAGATCGCCTTGAGATGTTAAGAATCTAATCCATTTTAATTCAGTCACACTCACCAGCATAGTTAGGGCCTTTGTTTCTCTCCAAGATTCCCACGATGTTGTGACCCTTTCTCCAACACTCTAATGCACATGTTAATCCAGCAAGCCCCGCCCCGACTATCAGCACATTGACGCCAGTCTCCTTGCCACGGTTCGGGAGCTTATCCAGGGGAGTAGTCCAATTCTCTGGATTGAATTCTTCTTTATCCCCATCCATAAAGAAATTGACCTCTCCATTGGCAGCCCCATTACTGTGCGTGGTTCCGTTGGCGGAAGGCATGATTTTCAAATTTTAGAAGCTTAGAGAATGAGGCAGTAATTGAGATTAGTAAGAAATTGCGAAGATTTAAATAAGATCCTCATAGTATAGACGCCTGATAGTGTTGAATATCAGTATGTGATAGCTATCATGCGATAGGTTCGGGGCATTCATTTCAGCCAATTGAAGAGACAGAACAGACCGATAGCAATCCCCCGAAATTTCGGACTTGTCAACAAAGCTTGGCTGTACCAGCAATTACCCCGATCTCCATAGACCACGGTACATACCACATGTCAACATATGAGAAGGGAGCTCATGTGATCAACACGGAATAAATGCATCATTATTCCTCAAGCAAATGATAATCTGAACGGAAAAAGTGGAAGAGGGAAGAGAGAGCCAAAAAGAGGAGAGAAAGGGAAGCATTCTGTTCACGTGACGTAACATGAAGATCGAATCTCCCTCATTGTAGCTATGATAGTATTTAGCACCGAAGAGCTATTAGGCTATGGCAGTTTGTGATCGCCTCTTCAACTATCTGGTTGGTCAGGCTGCCGAACCTCATGCCTAGCCGTTCGTTCGGCTGCCACCGGGGTTGACTTCTCGCTTCAGGCTATTGTGTCCACGCTTTAGGCTTTCGCTTACAGGGACCTCACAGGGGCCTCAGCGTGGTCACGTGCGCAATGTCAACCCTGGTGGGAGCCGAACGACTAGTCTCCTACCCTTTATATACGTCCGTCTGTACTGTCTCCCAGATAGCTACCAGTCCATGTGTTGTTCATCACCTGTGTGCCGCGAGAGCAATGTCCGTTAACACAGATCAAATTGGCTACTAGGACAACACAGATCAAGTCTAGTAGTCAGAATATTCAGGAGATGCAAATCTAGAAAGCGAGTATAATATAGCGATATGAATAATCAAATTTCTAGACCAACCCTTCTATAAGAGGTCTTCTCTTCCTAATTGACAACCGCTACAGCTGGCATTCCCATGGTGACAGTACCTTCGGGTGTTACTGGCTTCGCTTCCCTCCTGATGAGCCCCAGGTCACCACGCACCAAGTTCGCTGATAACCCCTCGATGACGTCGCCAGTGAAGCTCGTCAAGTTCAGCTCATCTTTCTCACGCTCAAAAGTCCGGGTCACGATGCCACCCAAGATGTGTACTTCCTCAGGTGTAAGCTTTTCGAGGGTCTCAGGTGCTGTCTGGGCCTTCTCAATCTTGTCGATGACAGCACGCTGCTTCTCCGGTGTGACCTCGAAGGATTCAAGCGAGAAGTCGACCGCCTCGGCCGCATTCTTCTGAACCCGCGCGTTTTCCGTTTCGGTATCAGCAACACCTTGGATAACTGGTTGTATCTTCTTGAAGGCCATGTCGAACCCTTCTTCCTGTTCGGTAGTAATGAGATGGGCTTCCTTCATTCTCAACTGCCGCAGCACCGTCATGACTAGTAACAAGAAACGCGTATACCCTTCGGAGACCTTGGTTGTGTGCCACTTGGCGGCGCTCCGCTCATCAGCCTGACCCCTTCGAGCAGCTTGAACTGAAATAGCTGCGGCAAGCCCAGATGTAAGGGCTAGATGAACACCGGAGGAGAAGTATGGATCAACAAAGCAACCAGCATCGCCGATGATACGGAAGTGAGGACCAGCATAAGCAGAGGCACTGTAGGACCAATCGGATGCTTGTTTGAGGTCCGACACAATTTCAGCATCCTTCAGTAGAGACTGGACACCCGGCACAAGGTTGAGGTAGTCGGTGTAGAAAGCTTTTCCTTCCAGCTCGGAAGCCTTCTTTCTCGCAAAAAAGAAATCCTGCCGAGCCGCAACGCCAACCGATAGCGTGCCGTTGTGGAGAGGGATGGCCCAGACCCAGCCACTGCCATCTGTAAAAGCCCGTCGTTAGAAAACAGTATCTCGGAGGCTTCATCTTATTTGTCTTACCACTCAGAGCTTCAAAGAAGGGGGAGTTCTCGTTATCCTCCCCTTGCTTGTAACGCTTGGCACCCTTCCAGTAACTCCAGATGGCGATATTCTTCAGCCCTTCGTTGAAACGACGATTCTTCAGGTACTTTGTAGAAATGATACCGTTGCGGCCACTACCATCGATGAGGTAGTCGAAGTTGATGGTACCACTCGTGCCATCTTTGCGGGACCAAGATGCAGACACAGGGCGTCCTGGGTTTGCCAGGCGGTCCTCCGCAATGAAGCCGTCGTGTGGGTACGGCGTGAACTCTAGTGAGTTCACCTTGGTTTCATCGAACGTCTTGGCACCACTCTTCCCAGCATGTTTGAATAATAGCTCGTCTGACTCAGAGCGGACTACGTTCCATGAGTGGCCGCCTTTCCCAAGTGAGGCAGCAAAGTCGGTATCTAATGTCGTTAGTGGCGAAGCTCCTCACCATCCCATGAAAATCATGCTTACAGGCTTCCTTCTTGGTGGTGATCTTGAATGTCGCTCCAAACTAGAAGCCGTATATTCAGTACAATGATATATATATATACACTCGTATCAGTGGCGCGTACCTTCTTCTCAAATCCGTGGTCATCAAATGTCTTCTCAAGGTCGATGAATCTCAGGAAGAAACGCATAGACGCAAGCATGCTCTCTCCAACATGATATCTTTTCCCGGAAGCTTAGATCAGTCTCACTCCAATTATTTATCCGAAAGATTAGTACTGGTAACCATACCTGGGAAACTTCTCGGCTTCAAGAAGCACAACATCGACACCCTCTCGAGCTAACAGAGAAGCAGCGTACGATCCGGCTGGACCGCCACCAATAACAAGGACAGAGGTCTGAGTAGGTACAGACATATTGTATAATTCAAAGGTTTTCTCCAAGGTCAAATTGCTCAACTAAATAAATCTACGGACGAGTTCAGATGATAAAGCATTAAAGGGGGCAATGGTGGAGTTAATATAAGGAATTTACTAGGTGGCTACGTTGAGAAGCGAATCAGGGAGGACATGAAACACACAGGGAACTGGTACGGATTCAGGTTCGTCCTAGAGTCTACCGTTCTCCTCAGTGACCGAGAATTGTATCTTCCGGACATGGCATAGGTAAGAATATACCGAAGGAAAAGTTCCGATTTCCGAAAAGGAATCGCCGCCAGCCAAGGATGATGAGATTATCATGGAGCCTCGGAAATGCTGTAAAATTGAATTCAACCAAGCCCGAAGTCTATTGAGCTCGCCAATGAGTAGAATTGTCCCGATAAGGAATATGATGAGAAGCCACTCGGAAATACAAGGTGCAGCTGTTTAGGGGATGGCAGTCTACCAATGGCATTACTTCAAGGCTTCGGAAACAGTACTCGACAAGAAGTGGCTTTAAGCTGTCTAGTCTATCCGTATTAGCAGAGAGGATCCTCCATCACGGAGATCTATGACTGTCAAGCTTTAGTGTACGGGAGAGTATAATGCGGAAATAAGAAAGAGTAAACAAAGCAGGAAGCGACTTTGTAGGCGTAGGCAAGTTCTGTAGAAAGGATATAAGCAGTTTGTGCATATGGATGTCAGAATGACGCTTGATCTGCTAAAGCTAGACTGATCTCCTAATGTCTGGATCCGATGGATGATCCGTTATACGGCATGCATCTCTATATTCTCCGCGGATGAGTTTCCCTTCCGATTATCCTGGAGCACCCACAGAACTGCTCAAAATCCGAAACTTGTCGTTCCCAACACGTTTCATTTTCCTCGCGCCATCCATTTGTCCATGTTTTCCTCAGATCCAGATCATAGAAGAATCAATACCCGAAAACATGTTACTCCAATCTAAAGTTCCGCCCTCAATGTCCTGCTCAAAGCTCTGCGCCAATCCATTAAAATACGTCGACAGATCGTCGCCGTTCGCATACATCTCATCCACCATAGACAAATCATTCCCTCCCGACATACTTGAATTTGAAGTCGGCAGTTGATATTCGCCAAACGATTGCGGAGCCGTCATGGGGGGTCCATTGGGCGTTATAAGCAGCTGCTCAGCAGAAGGCTTCGACGTCGGCGAAACTTCGTGTTTGCGCAGTACATGCGTGAGGGAGTCAAGGAATTTTGCCGCTGTTCTGGATTCATGTTTTGCCTCTTCGAGGATCCGGATCGCCTCAGTGAGCTCCTCGCGATGTTTCGCATGATATGATGAGGTTCTATTATGACACAATTCCATGAGCAGCACAATGCTTGCCATGAAGACCGGGACTAGGAACCCCAGGAATTTGTAGCGTGCTGCTGATAACTGCGACTTTCCCAACTGTGATTCTACCTGGATGACGAGGCGGGCGGATTGTAAGCATATCTGGCTGGATGCTGCGTAAGCAGGCTCTGTGAGACCGCGGGTAAAGTATGCAATGTGGAGTGTGCACCTTTGGGCGTAGAGGAGGGAATAGAACATGTAGCTTTGGTGGACAATGTGTGAGGCGCGCGAAGGTTCGAGTTGGTAATGTGACATCAGTTCTTCTTTTGACATGGAGAAGAAGGGGGGTATATCATTCAAGAGAATTTGAAGCTCGGTATCGATGCTCATAAGGACGTCGTGGCTGGGGCCACCAGCGAGGCCCATCACTAGGGGACTGCGGTCAACCATGTTGTGGGAAATCTCCGAGAGCGACAGTTGAAGTAACTGGAAGGACATTGTCGTCGGTTGAGATAACGGCCGTTCAATACATCGCATGCCATCCGTGACATCCTCGTCGTTGATATTCAGAGGCTTCCTGACTATCATGTGACGTGGATGACAGTTGTAGGTACTTTGGGACCCGCAATTGAACCTCCTTGAAGGAAGTGACCTATGAGCTGATTAGTCCGAGGTTTGCTACCATTCAAAGATTGGTGGGAGAAACCAGTCTGCTGCAACAAGATGCCACCATACTCTCCGGCCGATTTCTGTTCGGGCTGAGTTCGCCAACTTGGAGTTCGATGGCTGGTCCAGAGAATGCAATCCCAGCTCCCGGGCCAGCATGAAGGCCATATTGAATAAAGATTTGCATCTTAGAGAGAACCCTTCCATATTCAAAACGGTAAAAATCGCAATACTGATTCCCTGGATACCCTCCAATGGCACTGATGACGTTCGGTGGAAGATATCAAGCACATCCTCGACCGCTTTGACCCATAACAGCGCCTGGGCGTTCGCTTCCTGGCAGGTTGGGAACAAGCCACGAATACTATCGCGCTCTACCCAGGTGTGAGTCGAGCTCGCAAATATACCCAGGAGGAGTAGGATGTTCCCTGGCTTGACTGGACTTTGCTGGTTCAGGGAAGCATAAACCTCATTCAAGACCGCTGGAAGTGAAGGGCTGTGGGTTACGTGGTGGACATGGTCAATGTCATCGGTGAATTTTTGGAGCAGGATCTGGGCTTCTGCATACTGCGGTAGCCAGACACATCTCAAGGGCGGCTCCAAAGGTGTCGATGAGAGATTCACATGCACATTTGGATCGATATAGGGTTGTGCCTGTGTGATTTGCTGGATTGGACAAACACGGAAGGCAATCTTGTTGGAGGGGATGTTGTTACCCTGATGGGAAGGTTATTAGTATTGGTGCTAAAATCAATCTAGCATGGCAATAAATTGGGGAAGGGAAGGCGCTCACTGAGTGGTCCTGCGCAGTATAGATACTCTTGAGCCAAGCAACATCGTCATCAAGGCGCTCGCCCTCGCCCTCGGGGGACAGGGTCGAGCGGCTTCTGTGTGTCTGCGGCGTATGAGGAGTACCGGTATGAGCGCCGCCAGAACTCTCAGGACTTTGCGTTGCGTGCTGCTGCCGTATATCATTAACATCACTTAAGGTTCCATCGGACGGTGACTTCTGACTGGCGGCCACTAGAGCCTCTAGCTTCCGAATACGCTCAAGGAGCTCAGGCTGCGAGATGCTGATGTTAGGCGGCGCTCCGTTGGATTTGGGGTTGGGGTTGGGGTTGGGAGTGGGAGTGGGAATCACTGTGTGTGTGGCAAACCGGATGGCGGCGCTGGAGCTGGAGTAGTTCTCTGCGGGGACGGGGAGCTCGCAAACAATGGCGCGGGAGACACAGTTGGTGCAGGGGGACTCTCGACTACAGCGCAGCTTCCGGGACCTGCAGAAGCGGCAGGAAACCGGCCTCTCGTATCGTGGTTTGTCTCTCGGCGGCGGCATGGCCAGTCACTGGATGTGGATGCAGATGCAGATGCAGGCCACGGAGGGAGGGTATGGGGAGACAGGGAGGACAAGGGGGCCGAATCGAGCGAGCGAGCGAGCGAACGGATTTCCCACGGATCCCATGGAGTGAAGGTGCGCGCGCGCGAATAAAGAAGATGAAGATGAAGATAAAAAGACAAAGATGAAAAGCTGGGGAGATACGAAGAAGGATTAAGGTTACTCCCGCACACCTTGGCCCCTCTTAGTAAGGTTAGTGGCGGGCTCGCTTAGGCGGAATATCCGCGGCGGTCGCTCTCCACCCTCTCCGCGGGCGCGGCGACAGGGGTTCCATTGGTTTGGGTAGGTTGGGGTGGTGAGGCTCCACTCCAGCACTTACTACTACCTCTTCACGTTCAATCCATTCACCTTTTCATCAATTAGAAATTGCAGCCTTTCCGCCCTTAAACAAGTCGTTTTTTTCATCTCCAGACCTTTTCTCCAACGTCCATCCGACATCCCCAACCCACAAACAACTATCGAGGATTCAGAAACATGTCGACCACCTCGACTGAGACGGCGTCAACGCCGCCCAAGGCGGAAGTCGATTCGGGCGGCCAAGTACGAGTATCGACGACTGATCCCACCCGGCATGGTGGTGATGCTTTTGCACCTGCATCTGTAGATGTCGGCGATAAAACAGAGTTCTTCTACTTAGAAGGCTGGAAATTGTGGGCGATTATGTGCACGCTCTATTTGAACACCCTGCTGGCAGCATTGGACGTGGTCAGTACAGTATTCCTCATTCCATTCCTTCGTGTCCGTCCATTACTCCTCGAGATAATCACATGCATTCATTCCTATCTAACACGATTGTACTGCACCACAGGGCATTGTCGCGACAGCAATCCCCGCCATCACGGATGACTTCCACCAACTGGATTATGTCGGCTGGTATGGCGGCGCCATCTTCCTCACCCTCAGCACCACCGCACCCGTCTGGGGCAAGCTGTACAAATACGTCTCCGCCAGATGGGTGTACTTTGTCTCCATTCTCATCTTCTTGGTTGGGAGCATCATCGCGGCCACGGCAAAGAACAGCATTGCCTTGATCATCGCCCGTGCTCTGCAGGGCGTGGGATGCTCGGGCAGCATCGGCGGCTCGGTGCTCATGATCAACTATGTGGCACATCCTTCGAAACAACCCATGTTCATCGGTCTCTGGGCCACAGTGTACATGATATCGACCATCATCGGCCCTCTGATCGGCGGTGCATTCACCTCGCATGTGACGTGGCGGTGGTGTTTCTGGATCAACCTGTAAGTTTCGCGCGGAGGTAGAAAGACTACCGCCAGTTTTCAAGCATGCAAAAGGACCAGCCCTTCTAACACCCAAAGCAGACCAGTCGGAGGCCCCGTTCTCGTTGCAGTGTTCCTCTTCTTCCACGTGCCCAAGCACGTCAAGTACCCCAAGGCCACATGGAAAGAGATTATTTTCCAGCTTGATCTCCCGGGCTTTGCCATGATATTCTCCTCGCTCGTTTGCTTCACCTTGGCCCTACAGTGGGGTGGACAATCGAAGACATGGAACAACAGCTCAGTCATTGCGACATTGACCATGTGGGTTGTTTTGACAATTGCCTTCGTTGTTGTCGAGTATTTCCAAGGCGAGCGCGCCATGATACCCTTACGACTGCTGAAGACACGAATGCAATGGACCAACACACTGTACGCTCTAATGTAAGTATCCAATCCACTAACTTTGATATTTCGTTCTGGCTGGGAACATACATACTGATGCGGTGATTCTCTAGGGTCAACTGCGCCGAATTCCAAGTTCTATTTTATCTTCCCATCTACTTTCAATCGGTCCACAGCCAGACGGCGATTGCAAGCGGCGTCAACACCCTTCCATTCATTGCCTTTTTCGCCTTGGGTTCCATGATGAGTGGTGGTATCATAGGAAAAACACGCGTTTTTCAGCCCTTCTTACTCGTAGGAGGATTACTAGCCACGGTTGGTGCGGCCTTGCTTTACACTGTTGATCTCAACTCTTCCAAGGCTCGGTATCTTGGTCCCCAGGTTGTATTCGGATTTGGCATTGGTCTTGGTTGCCAAGTTCCAATGATGGCACTCCAAAGTTTCAGTCCCCCCGAAGACGTCGCGTCCGTTACAAGTATCATCGTTAGTAAGTAGAACAAAACCCACCATAGCAGGTACTTTTGTCGCTAACTAGATACCCAGTGATGAATTCTCTTAGTGGTGAATACTTTGTTACTGCAGCTCAATCTCTGTTCGCCAACCGCCTCTTGAGCTCCCTTGCCACCAGTGCGCCTAGCATCAACCCAGGCCTGGTGTTGGCCACGGGTGCAACTGAGCTGCGTCGCGTCTTCAATGGCTCAGACCTACTCAACGTTATCTCTTCCTACATGGTTGGAACCAAAGCCGTCTTCGCATGGTCTTTGGCCGGTGCAGCTTTCACTGCCGTCTTGGCCCTTGTTGTCCCTTTCAAGAAGATGCCTCCAGTTGAAGAAGCGCCAACCGAAAAGAATAGCGTCAATGAGAAGGAAGTGGCTGTCTAGACTCGAGATTGTTACCGCGGGTGAAACTGAAAAGGGCAGGGACAGCGGGGTGAGATATGAGGTAGGCGTGAGAGGAATTGACCATCATGGTAATAATTGTATCGATTACGCGGTGGATTAGATGGCATACTATGCTAGCCGAAAAACAAGATACAGGTAGCAGGAATATGAGATAATACAAATCTTTCAAAACCTTGAAGTGCCTTGGTTCTATGTGAAAGTGCTTTGTAGACATCAAACTGACCCCTTAAGCGCTGCGATCCCTTAGCATAGCTTAGGGCTTAGGAGATGGCATTCGATAAGTGTTGAAGTAGAACCAGTGCCATGTGGCCTTTCAATATCTGTGCCCAGTGTGTAAAATGATTTGATTTTATTTGATTAATGACTATTAATCAAATTCAAATCAAATCAAATCAGATTAATTGATTATTAATTAATTAATTTAGTTAATGTGGTACAAAAGTGGAGCATAAAATGGGTGCTCTCAAAGCAGTGATGTAGTTGTCTGATTCTGTAAAAGAAGGCTCGTAGGGAGCAACTGACTATATACAAGAATAAGGGCTGCTAACTCAGCAAAGCCAAGGTGCCGTAAGTCCGTGCCTGTACAACATACCCTCCAGTTGCGAGTAACGTCCGAATACAAGAAGAAGAAAAAGGGCTAGGAAAGCTAGTATACAAAGAGAGTGTTATTGCACGTTATGCGTACCCCCTAGAGGCTAGCTACAGCAACAAAGGGCTAAAAGAGCGTGTGTAGGCCACGAAGTAGGCCAAAAGATAGTGTTGTTAATCTGAGAGGGAGCAACTCTCTTTAGCCTCAAAGGTTGTAAATGTAGACCTAAAAGGAAGCGACTACTTCTAGCATCTCGTGCTACGCGACCTGAGAGGGAGCGACTCCCCTAAGCGTTAATTCTAGTAGTAGTAAGTAATCCACTGCTTCTAAGGTAGCTTTTCAACGCTATAAGGCGTTAAGTTGTTAAAGAAGTAGCTTCCTAGGATTCTGTATAACCATACTATCTTCAAGTATGTGTATTCATCGGTAAGAGGCTCAGTCGAGTAGAGCTTACGGAGAGTAGTCGACGAAGAGACTTAATTAGTAAAGCTCGCGGAGGCCAGTCGACAAAGAGGCTCAACAAAGCTCGTGGAAGGCAGTCGACGACGAGGAGACTCGGTCGGTAGAGCTCGCGGGGGCCAATTGGCGAAGAGAAGGCTCAATTGGTAGAGCTCGCGGAGAGCAGTTGACTAAGAGGCTAGCCAACGAAGAGGCTCGATTAGCAAAGCTCATAAAGGCTAGTCGACGAAGGAGAGACTTAAAGAGGTATAACAAAGCTCAATTTAGGGAGACTTTGATTCGTAGGGGAAAGTAACTCCACACCGCCCCTTAAGAAAAGGCACTTCTTTAAAGGCTTACTTAGTTGACTCAATAGCTTGCGCGAAGCGCGCCAGGGCTCATAACTATGATACAAAAGTAGAGCATAAAGTAGGTGCTCTTAAAGTAGTAATATATTTGTCTGATTCTGTAAAAGAAGGCTCGTAGGAAATAATTAACTATATACAAGAATAAGAGCTACTAACTCAGCAAATCCAAGGTACCGTAAGCCCGTGTCTAAGTCCCCA